>JBBYHL010456792.1:0-11950 GCA_038381835.1 Adansonia madagascariensis | reverse complement strand
AGGTTGCATCTTATAGCTCTGGGGTTTAAATTTTAAAATTTGCAATCCATTTCCTTATTCTTAGTTTGTAGCTAAATTTAAAAATCCATGTATTAATGTCATGTTCATTTTTTTTATGTGCCACAATTTTGTTTAAATTTATATTTTTATGTAAATTTTGATTTGTTAATAATTCAATTTATATAAATTTTGACACGTACATATTTCATGTTCATGTTATTTTTTATATTGTGTTATATTTTAATTATTTTTATATCATTTTCGTGTAATGTAAGTATATTATATGCAAAATTATCAAATTTAATCACGGCCTTTTTTATTAAAAAAAATAAATCCCATCGAAAGCCTAACTAGTACCTAGAAACCATAATAATATATATTTTCTTGCTTCTCTTTGCTAATTTTGCAGATTAATACTTTTAAAAAATACTGTGGAAGCAAATCACGAACAAGGTATGATATGAAGTATAATGGAGCTTTTGCTAATATGTGCAATGCCGGAGTTGATGTGAAGCAGGCCACTACAACAATAACTGAAGTCTGCTCCACCAATTCTCCTACTTCATGAAAACCTATGTCTTATAAATAAATTTGAGTTAACAATGATATGGATTTACATTCAGCTCATGCATAGATCTATGAAGTACTTCAAAAGCTTTAAGTTTTACTTGATAAATGAATGAGTTGGCTTACAATGCCATAGCTATTATAATGTGTCAAATATGAATTCGAATGCTAAACGTAAATAAGGAGTCGTTAGTAGTTTTTTAGAAGGTATAACTAAGTCACTTATATGAATCTATTATTTTTAAAGTGATCCTAAACTTAACTAAGGTATCAAAAGAATAGACTTTAATCTATCTTCAAAATTAAATTCGAGATTTCAATTAAATACAAGGAAGGACTGGCACCCCATAATGCCTGCCTTGAGGACAATACTTGATTAATCTTGTGAGGTCTAAATATGTCCTAATTGAAGATGTCATTATTTCCTACAAGCTTTTACTAAAAACAAGCATTTGATTCTCGTATATCAAATTACTCAGCTAAAACTTCTATCCATTTGATAAAGCTTAGACAAGCACTTTCACCTAAAAATTTCTAAAAAGTACACTCAATCATAGCCCCCAAGAATTCCATCATTGGAGAAAATCAAGACTTATTTAATTTTTGTAGCTAAAATGTTTGGACAATTATTCTTAAATTAAAATTTATTAGAAGAAAAATAAATTTCATCCTTCAATATTGAACTTCATTTTGAAACCCTTCATCAATCTTGTAAAATTTAAAAAAGAATTCTTACATAAAAATTTCTTGGGTCTACCGGGATACATAAATGGTTAGAGAGAGAGAGAGAGAGAGAGAGAGAGAGAGAGAGAGAGAGAGAGACTTGGGTCTCACCTTGTTGATAAAAGAGTCGAAGAAACATGACTTTCAACCGTTAAAGGACAAGATTTGGGCGATGATTAAATGTTGGGAGGTAAAATGTTGTCCTAAGATGGTAAGGAAATTTTAATACCAGCGATTGCTCGGTCCATACTATTTTAGTCTCTGAGTTGCTTTAAATTCCCTCGGAGTTTTGCTCATGAGCTCAAAATGATAATAGTAGGATTGATAACGTTTTAGTTCACTTTTGGGAAAAAAATTTGTGGTTAATATCCATTATTCTGGTTTTTAAAAACTCAACTGAAATTGAATCAAATGTTATATAAAATCTAACTGACTTTAGGTTTCAAGTGGTTTAGTTTGTAGATTTTTTTAAATTTAAAAATATCAATATTTTTATTTTTTTCACTAATTTAAAAATAAAATATTTATTTTTGTGCCATAAAAATTAAAAATTAAATAAAAGTAAATTTTGTTTTGGTTTGATTAATTGTGGTTTTAAACCTATGAACCGAAAAATTGAACTATATATAGTTAGCTATAACCTGAACTAAAATGGAACAAAAAATGGAATTGAATAGTGTTAATTATAATCCGAACCAAAATCAAACCAAATTCAATAAAAACCCAACAAACAATGCGATCTGAATTGGTTTTTGGTTTTCGTAATTTTTTTCTTAACCTTATAATAGTAGGATTCTAGTAGGGGGATTGCTACAAGAAATAAGGTTCATTGGATTCGATGGTTTAACTTGTGTTGTTCAAGGATGGATAGTGATTTAGGCTTTAAGGATTTTTATGATTTTAATCTTGCTCTGCTTGCTAAACAATGGTGGAGATTGGCTCATAATGAGAACTCTTTATGTTTTCGAGTTCTTAAAATAAGATATTTCAAGTATGATTCTACTGTGAAGGCCTTTTCAAGAGACAAGCCCTCATACTTATGGTATAGCCTAATGGAAAGTAAAGAAGTGGTTAGAAAAGGATCACTGTAGAAGATACGAGATGGTGAGAAGATAGATATTTGGAAAGGCAAATGGGTAAAGAAGTCATCAGCTTTTCAAGTAACAATTTACGAAAGTCTAAAACCCACCTCAATGTTAGTCTTCCTATTGATTGATCAGACCACTCAGACTAGGCAGTAATAGAGATATTGCTTGAGATTTTCTAGCCTAATGATGTCGGCTGTATCCTACGTTTACCATTCAGTAAATGCTTTGAGCTCGATCTACTATTGTGGAATGATTCGAAGTTAGGGCAATTCATTGTTCACTTGGCATGCTTTTGTGGCAGGGAAGATGGTGGCATATCTAGTTAGCAATACTAGGGTATGGGTACATAGTTGCAAGTTTCATGGCTAGCCAAGGTTCTTCCTAAGGTAAAATACCTTATGTGGGGCTTGCGAAACTCTTTTTTACCTACAAAGTCGGCTTCGAATAGTAAGGGAATCTAGATTGAAAATATAGGGGTGAAAGGAAATCCCATTCTTATACATATCGATATAGGCATAAAAATTTAATAATAATTAAACATACGCAGTGTAATTAAATAAATAAACAACTAAATTTCCTCGAGACCTTAGGCAAAGATATATTGTGATCAAATTGCAATTTAAAACATAGATCTAATAAAAATCTTGCCTCTTTAGAGACTTGTGACTCTAAGCATGCCAATCCCTGTATGAACGCACCATGGGTCGATTACTACAATCTTTTCTTAAGGCCAAAAGTAGTCTAAATGTTCTGCCTCCAATGGTGATCCACATAGATGGCTGTTGGAGCCTTTATGAGGTCTGTTGGTTCTCCAATGCTAGCTAGAAGGCTTTTTAAGCCTTAACCAAAAGAAATACAACCAATAAGTATAGATCTGATGTGATCCATGAACGATTCCTTTACCTATTATGCCACAAAAAAAAAAGAAATAGCTTTGTAAGGAAGTAGTTATTTTTCACATATGCCAATAAATGGATCCAAAAATCACAATTATTAACCTTGGTTGATTCCACTAAGATAGGATCAAAAACACTTTTTGACCACCTATAATGCAGATCAACATAGTCAGGCTTAGGGAAGCATAAATTTTAGGATTTGGCTAATTTCACAACTTTTGTGAAAAAATTAATCTTTCAATGCTAGAAAACTATTTTTCTACCTTCATTGCGTAAAAAACGATTCAAGAATACTCAAAAAAACATGAAGTGCAAAAAGAGCTTAAAGAGGCATAGGATTATGTCAAAATCGCTCAGGGAAGTCTAGAGTTGGTGCTTAAGGTTTTCATATCCTCTTTGGTCAGCCAAAAAGCTTTAATAACATACTTAAATACACCTTGGGCTAGGTTAGGCTTGACTAATGGGTCAATAGAGCACATTACTAACATGCACAAAAGGTGGCCCCATTTTAAAGTGTTTCCTAAAGCCTAATTAAAATTATTTTAATTAGCTTGTCCAAGATTGGGCCTTAGTAATATCTTATTAATATTGTAGCCTAATAGCAAACCAAAGATAGCAATTCCATGCACCAAGCCCATTAGCAAGCCCATCTTGGAGTAGTTTACAACTAAACTCTGTTGACTTGATAATTAATACTTTTGGCCAACCCCTAAATATAATTTTCTAACCTAGGTAAAATATTTTTACTTTATGTAAATAATATTAAATAACTAATTAAATAATTATCAAATAATTATTTAATTTTTCAAACATAATTATTTGGCCTTATTTAATAATATCCCTAAAACCATGTATACAAATAAATATTATCTTAATAGGACATTCTTATCTTTATTGCTATATTAAGGCATCTATAATTAGATTTCATAAATCTAATTATACCTTTATTTAATTAATTCTTTCTAATTATACCTTTATTTAATTAAGTCATGCTTAATTAAATCTCAGTTTTAATCCAATAAATCATCTTATTATGTGTAACCCACTAGGCTTCCATCATAATAGCAATAAACATAATTACCTAATTAAGTGTATTTACATTTATGGGCCAAGATTTGCCTCCAGCAAGGCATCATAACCACATGATATGTAGGAAGAGTCAATATGACCTCTTAAGAAGCCTTTTTATAACTAGTCTCTCAGTGTACTTCAGTCTTTTCACTAGATATCCTCAAAAAACCATGAGCATGGTGTAGTGTTTACTCATGTATCAATCTATATTAGTTCTTGCAATTTTTGGTTAATCTCATGAATTCAGAGAAACAATTTCTCCTAAATTCATCATGAACTGGCTAACGACTTTACCAAGTTAACCAAAGCCAAGAACAAATGAGATGTCTCTGATGTTACTTGGAGTGGTGAATCCTCTCTAGATCACTCATCCAACTTTGTTTGGTTCATGTCATACCCAAAACCACCCTACAATAAGCATCATCTATTATGGACCTGATCATGATAGAATGAAAGCAAGATACTCCCCATACAAGATGATTGATATCATAAGTCTGAGGACTAATATATATGATTAGCATATGAGAACATATTCTATAGACACTTAAGTGACTTATACTAAATGGAGTTCTCATACAAGCCATGTTCAGTGAACTTGTTTCCACAAAGCAAGCAGTCATATATTATCCCCAAGTATCTATATACTTCAACCTCTATGAGATTAAAGAGTTTCATGCATCAGATGCATGAAAGCTTAGCATGTGCTAGTCTATGTGCATTGCTAATGCCCCGTCTTGACAATACGATAACTAAAAATGTTTTTAGAAACATTATTTTGATCATAAAAATCTCATCATCGTAACACATTACTAACTTTGCAAGGCCATTATGCTTCATAGGCTTCATCCAATTAAAGTTTGCATTATCGTCAATTATTGTAAACATTTAATTTTGTTCGGTCCTTTTTCCTTGATAGTCTAGAAATATCCAAGACCAAGAACTTAGCTGCCGCCTAGAAAGGGTAGACTTTCTTCAAGTGGATGGGACATTTTTAAGACATTTTTAGTCCTGCTCAAATGGCCACAAGTGCACGTGATAAAAAAAAGTGTAGTTTCAAAGGTCATAGAAATCAAATTTTAAATTAAAAAGATGAATATCAAGGTAAAAAATTAAATTTTTCTTTTTTAAATTTTGAAATTTATCTTTATAGATGGTATCATGGTCAAATTTTTCATTTTTAAAAATTTTTTGAGAATTTTTCATAAAATTTGGAAAGTTGATCATTCTATATTTTTACTGATACCCATATAGTATTTATGTCAACATGCACTCCAAAAAACCAAAACAATTCAACAAAAAAATCCGTATTGGCATTTTATACTATGAGGTATCAAATTGACAAATTTATTAATTAGTTTTGAATTTTTTACTATACCGCGAGTCTCTGCTCGCAAAATTTTTCAATAAAACTTACTCCAAAATTCAAGTTTTCATTTTTATTATTTTTATAAATTAATAAATAATGTGGTTGAATTCAGTCCAATTTTTTATAAATTTTGAATGTGTTTTTGGAATTTTCCCATTTCTAGAGTATGAGATTTTTTATTCTGTAAATTTGTTTGAGAGAATTTTTCTAAATTTATTATTTTTAAAATTCTTTAAATATCTTGATTAAATTCATGTTAAATCAGTTTTTGAAAGTTCAATTGATTTTATGAGTTTTGTATTTTTTTTTAAATAATAATTTTTCTCTATAAAGTTTTTTCTTGTAAATTTTTATGAGTTTAAAACTTTTAATTGCTTTTTTCTCATCTTTAAAAGCTTTTCAAAATTTTTTATGAGTAAATTTATATTTATTATTTTGTGCTAGATTTCTTTAATGGGCTTAAAACTTGTAAATTTGGCTAATGGGCCTAATAAAGCCACTTATTTCTCAACAAGCCCAACAAAGCCCCTCTTTGGTTTCCCACCAAGCCCATTTCATTCTTTATAAGACCAATAAGCCTAATTCTGCTCATTTCCATAAAGCCTATTAACTTTCCAATAAGGCCCAATTAGGCTTATTTTGATTTTTAACAAGGCTTAATAATTTTTTTCTCTTTCTAAAATTTTTATTAATTCTTATTGGATCCAAATATTTATATGGATATTTAATTGGGCCTTCTATGTGTTTAAATTTGTAATTAAGATTGTTAATTTATAACTTTTTATTTCTTATAATTTAGTCCTTTTACTTCAATTTTTCATTCTTTTTTGTAAAATTTGCCATTATAATTTTATTTATTCATACATTTCCAAGAATTTGCATATATGCATTTATTTTTCAGAATTTGATAGTTTGGTTATATGATAATTAATTTAATTGGGATTAAATTTTATCTCTAAGTTTAATATTATCTAAATTCGATTTTTTTAGGAAAAAATTCTAAAAGATGATGTTATGCATGATGTCATGCATGATAGGTGATATAAAATGACAAATATATTTAATTGAAGCTTATCAAAAGCCAAAGAAAAAAAAATCTAGAAAAGTAAAAGAAAAAAACAATCAACAAAATAAAAAAAAATACTAACTATATGGCCATTCGGTCAAGAGGTTTTCTTTGACCTTTTGATCAAATCCTTTCCCTTATTAATAGGGAAGGAAGTTTTAATATGGAGTTTATCCATAAGTAAAACCCACAAAAAAAACATAGTTTTTTTTTTTAAGTTTTTCAAGCTTTTTAGGTAAATTCACTTGGAAAACTTTTGATTTTAGTTGATTTCATGGATGTTTCATCCTTTTAGTGAGCTTTTTGAATACTTGAGCTCATGGATTTTGATCTATATTGAAAGGCCACGTATGAGAGCTACAATCAAAGTTTCTTGATTTTGTTGTTAAATTTGATTTTTCGTAAAAATAGTTTGATTTACATCAAATTAATTCATATTTATAGATAGAAATAATGTAATTTTCATATAAATATATATATAGTTTTGTGCTATTTTCTTTCATGTTTTCATGTTGATTGTTAATAAAGATGTTGATATATACATGATTTTATACATGTTTAAGCTTAGTTGAAATTTTATGACTTGTATTTATGTTGATATCTATAAAATTATGTGTGGAGAAAATTGTTTTTGCTTGCTATGATACTTGGCCGAATGTGATGATATGAATGAAATAAATTTCTAAGCTTGAATTTATGATATTTTTGAATATTTTATTGTATTTGAAACTTACAAGGAATTATAAATAATTTTTTCAAAAATTTTAAAGACCATGAAAATATTCCCAGCTTGGCCAAATTTGGTCTTGATGATTTCGTGATGTTTTGATTGTTTTAAGATTATTTTATAATTATGGAAAACATAGGGATTAAATTGGAAAAATGATAATTTTTGTTCCAAGGCCATCTACACTTGGCCAAATCCGTGCAGAGAACTCTAAGGGTGTTTTTCTTATGTTTTAACATGTTTAAATGTGTATTATACATTTTAAACCTTTTTGGGATGTTTTTGCAATTGTTGAAAGTTCAAGGACATGTTTACAATAGGCAAGAAAAATTGTTCCAAGGCCAAGGGTGTTTGGCCAAATGCTTTTGGTGATGTTTGGAATGTTTTCCATGTTAGTTTTATTGTATGTGATGTTTGATTTTGTATTTTATTCTATTAGAGACCTTTTTGTAATTTTTTAAAGTTTACAGACTTATTTGCAAAAAGGTAAAAAATGGTTCCAAGGCCAAGAGTGTTTGGCTAAACCTTTCATGTGATTTATTGTGTGTTTTTCATGTTGATTTCAATTTGTTTTATGTTGTTTTGTCATGCATATATCATGTAGGGACAATTTGTAAACTTGGAAAAACTTGGTGTCTATTTGCATAACCTCGTACTAAAAGGGTCAAAAGGGTCTTTTCCCATATCAAATTACCCATGTAGAATATTTTGGTCATTTAAGAATATTTCAAGCATTTTTAGCCATTTAGGGGTTAAAATATAATTTTGAGAAACTTCAGGACCGATTAGCAGATTTTGTATTTTAGGTCAATTTTGATGTATAAATAACCCACCTAGGGTATAATTGTCATTTTATACCATTTTAGAGCTCTTTAAGTTATCGGGATACTTTTCTGTCAAAGGTATACCTTAAGATATTTTAGTAATTTATCTTAGAATGAAGTCCTATGTGCTCACTAAGATACTTTTAAGTCGAAAATGCACATAAGAATAGGTTCATTTATTTATGACATCGAGTCTTTTAAGGTTACAGGGATACTTCTATGTTGAAGGTAGACCTGAAGGACTGTTTAATACTACACCTTGGAATTAGATTCTTCAGAGTCACAGTGGTACTTTTATGACGAAGGTATACTTTAAGGGTACTTATGATAGGTTTTTATTGTTAATAAAAATATGAAATTTTTTAAAATCAAGTTAATTTCCTCGAGTTTAAATAATCCATAAGTATGCATGCCAAAATACGAAGTTCACCTAATCGATTATTTTAAACAAAGAGATACCTCTTTTCAAAGAGAGAGAATTGGAATTTTTCAAGAATTTTGTAAAAATAAAAGCTTTCATATTCCTCTTGCTCTCTGTTGGGGTGAGAAAGATATTTTGATCTTTAAAACCTTTCATGTTCTTCTGGCTCTCTGGTGGGGTGTGAAAGAGAATATGATAAAACCTTTCATGTTCCTTCGATTTTCTGGTAGGGTAAGAGATTTTGATTTTCAAAAATATTAAAACTTCAATTTTCTTAGAACAAAATAATAAAATTGCTCTATAAAATTTTATTTTGATATATTGGAATTATAATTAAATACCAAATATTGAAATATCCACAACATCTTCTGAAGATACCTTCAAAATCGAGGTTCAAATTGACTCTCTTGTTTAAAAAGAAATACAAATGTTTGCAACATTTTCTGAAAATGCCGTCAACTTCAAAAAAAGCACACCTTCAAAATAAAAAGACATCATAAGGAATATTGTCAAGAATACCCGCAACTTCAATATAGTGAATTCATCATATGTATTCTCCATAAATTATTGCAAAATTCATATTAATTCAATTTGTGCAAATCCAATTTATTTTATGAGTTTTACATTTTTTTCACATATAACAATTTTTTTTATAAGGGTTTTTCTCATAAAATTTTACAAGTTTTTTATTTTTTATTTTTTTTGTAAATTAAAAATTGTTTTTATTATTAGATTAAATTAAATTGATCATATGAAATTTTGTTATAAGTATATAATTTTTTTAATTTTTACAATTTAATCCTTTTAAATAATTTTTATAGTATAATTTTACGTATTATATAAATATCTTCCAAAATTATCTAGACCTTGGTGATGTCATGGATGACATAATCCATTAAAAGATAAAAACCCATTAATTTTAAATCAAATCAAATTAAGAACAATAATAACAGATATAATAAATAATAAAAATTAAAAAAAGAAAAGAATTGGTGGAATTGTTTAGAAAACTTTCGGCCAAGGCATTTTCTTTTATGCCTTGGCCGATTCTTTCCATTCAATAGGAAGAGAAAAAAATTCTCATAGAAGTTTTTGGAGAAAAAAAACACTAAAAAACACATATTTCACATAGTTTTCAAGTTTTTTCTTAAGGTATAAACACTTATTTTCTTTAGATTTCTTTAGTTTTCTTCATTTTGATTCATTTTCATCCTTATTCATAAGTCAAAATCATATTAAGGTTCATGGATTTTCATCCATGTTGAAAGGCTAAACATGGTGACTTTAAAAATTTTTTGTAGTTTTTGTTATTTTTGGTTTTTTTTTAAGTTAAATCTTGTTTTTTATGGAATTTTATTTTTTCTATTATGATTTTGATTTTGTTGTATTTATGTTGATGTTTAAATTATTTCTTTCATGTTGACTTCATGTTAATATGTTGATTAGTACACTAGTATATTTATTTTTTGATTTTACTTTGATTTAGGTTTAATAATAATTATTTTTGCTTATTTCATGATTTTTTTATCAAAACATGTTTATCTTTGATGTTTTTCACCTTGGCCGAATCTGATTAGAGTTGATGATGATGATTTTGTGCTTATTTTTGAATAAACATACTCAATGCAGCTCTTTTTGGAGGCAAAGCAAGGGCATTATGGGATATTCCCTTATGTGCTAGGAGACAACTCCAAGCATTATGCTCAGCTGTCCTTATTGCCATTGGTTTGGTCATGCTGAGTTGTTGTCCAGACAGGTTGTGATTGCCTGCAACTAGAGAAAAGCCAGACATGCCCTCTAATAAGCCATATATTTCAAGAATATGACCCTTTTCATTGGCTATTTAGGCTTTAAAATTTTGTTTAAGTCCAATAACGAGCCCATAGTTGAGGCTTGATATGAATTATGATGATTTTTGGTACAGGAAACATGTTTCAGTCAGATTCTTAAAGGCTGAATGCTTAAACTGGGCAAAAATGCCTTAGTGTATCGATAAAAACATGAGTGTCGATACACAAGGCAATTTTTGCCCATGAGTGTCGATATAATGAAGTGTGTATTGATACCTATTAGCTTTAATGGAGAGATTGAACCAGTGAATTGGTTCTATAAAACTTTGTAAATTTGAAAATTAAAATAAAATAAGGAAGAAAGAAAAATCAATGATAGATGTATAGAGGTTTGATCCTTTAATTTGGCACCTACGTCCTCTTTCTTGGTACTTTCTTACCAAGGTGATTCCCATAATTCACTAAGGAAATTGTTACCTTTAAGGCTAAGGTATAACCTTACACAACTATCTTTTAAGGCTTAGATAAAACCTTTTAAATACTTTGAGAATTATACCTCAAACACTCAAATATTTTCACTCACTTTCACACAACCCCTTTTGTGAAATAAAAAAAGTATTTTGCAAACTAATTGAACCTCTAGTAGGTAGATGTTTGTTGAAATTTAAGTCCAAGAAGAATGAGATACAAATAGACTTGAAGAGTTGAATTGATATAAGTAAAAAATTAATAATTTGATGATTTTGAGCTTTTGTTGTTCAATGATTCAATGAAATCTGTATCTCTGCCTTTTCAGCTGTTTGGAACCTCCATTTATAGCTACAAATTGATTCATAGACTTTGGGCATTTAACGTGGTGGTTGGAGAGCCGTTTTAGCCTTCATAAATGCTAATTTTTGTTCAATCTCGCGCTATAGTATCGATACAACACCAATAGTATCGATACACAGTTCAAAAAAGTGACCGTTACAACTTGTTGTATCGATACTGGGGTCTAAGTATCGATACTAAGCAAGCTGTATCGATACAGATACCTTTGTATCGATACATATGAGCGTTTCAGCCAAACCTAGGCCACTGCCAAACCTTGTATCAATACTCATGGAGTGAGTATCGATCCTAAGCAGCCTGTATCGATACATACACACTGTATCGATACATTTACGGGTTTCATACAAACCTTGGCTATTGCCAAGCCCTGTATCGATACTCATGGAGTGAGTATCGATACTAAGCAACCTATATTGATACATATGTTCTTTGTATCCATACATTTAAGGGTTTTATGCATAGTATCGATACATATGTTCTTTGTATCGATACTAACCTTTAAAACTTATTTATGAAATCATTTTTGTTAACTCAAACACATCTCAATAATTACAAACTTAGTATTTTTAAAGATGCTTTT
>JBBYHL010456741.1:0-15287 GCA_038381835.1 Adansonia madagascariensis | reverse complement strand
ATCCAAAGCATTAATATCGTGTATCCCAATGAGGAGAACATGATTGTAGTGCCCATAACAAAAAGAATGGAGATTATCATGAGTATCTAAGTTTGTGTCATTTCATGGATGAACATAAATTTCAAGGGAAATGGTGGAAAGAAAAGCTTTTCTGGCAAATCCAAAGCGTTAACATCATGTATCCTGATGTGGAGAACATGATTGTAGTGCTAAGAATAAAAAGAATGAAGATTATTATGAGTATCTAATTTTGCCTCATTTGATAGATTAATTTGATTATATGAAAAATGGTGGAAAGAAAAGCTTTTCTTGCAAATCTAAACCGTCAATTTTATGTATCCCAATAAGAAGAACATACTGTAGTACCTATAACAGAAAGAACGGAGATTATTATGAGTATCCAATTTTCTCTCACTTCATGAATGAACATTAATTATAAGGAAAATGGTGGAAAACAAAGCTTTTCTTGCAAATTCAAAGCATGAATTTCGTGTATCCCAAAGAGGTGAACATGATTGTAGTGCCCATAGCAAAAAGCATGGAGATTATTATAAGTATCCAAGTTTGTTTCTTCTCACTGATGAACACTAATTACAAGGAAAATGGTGGAAGGAAAAGCTTTTCTTTCAAATCTAAAGCGTCAATATCGTGTATCCTAATGTGGAGAACATGATCGTAGTGCTAATAATAAAAACATTGGAGATTATTATGATCATCGAAGTTTGTCTCATTTCAGGAATAAACTTTGATTATAAGGAAAATGGTGGAAAGAGAAGCTTTTCTTGCAAATCCAAAGCATCAATATCATGTATCCCAATGAGGAGAACATAATTGTGCTGCCCATAACAAAAAAATCAAAGATTATTATGAGTTTTCAAGTTTGTTCCATTTCATGGATGAACATTAATTACAAGGAAAATGGTGGAAGGCAAAGACTTCATTAGAAATTCGAAGCACCAATTTTCTGTATCCCCTTGAGGAGAACATGATCGTGGTGCCCATAACAAAAAGACTTGAGATTATTACGGGTATCTAAGTTTGTCTAATTTGACAGATGAACTATGATTATATAGAAAATGGTGGAAAGAAAAGCTTTTCTTAAAAATGTAAACTGTCAATATCATGTATCCTAATAAGAAGAACATAATTGAGTGCCTATAATAGAATGATTGGAGATTATTATGGGTATCCAAGTTTGTCTCACCTCACGGATGAACATTAATTATAAGAAAAAGGTAGAAAGAAAAGCTTTTCTTGCAAATCCAAAGCTTCAACATCCTGTATCCCAATATGGAGAACATGATTATAGTGCCAATAACAAAAAGAATAGAGATTATTATGAGTATCTAAGTTTATTTCATTTCATGGTTGAACATTAATTACAAAGAAAATGGTGGAAAAAAAGCTTTGCTTGCAAATCCAAAGCATTAATATCGTGCATCCAATTGAGGAGAACATGATTGTAGTGCCCATAAAAAAAAGAGTGGAGATTATTATGAGTGTCCAAGTTTGTTTCATTTAATGGATAAACCTTGATTATAAGGAAAACGGTGGAAAGAGAAGCTTTTCTTGCAAATCTAAAGCATCAATATCGTGTATCCTAATGAGTAGAACATGATTGTAGTGCCCATAGCAAAAAGAATGGAGATTATTATGAGTATCCAAGTTTGTCTCAATTTATGGATGAACTTTGATTATAAGGAAAATGATGGAAAGATAAGCTTTTCTTTCAAATCTAAAGCATCAATGTCAAATATCCTAATGAGAAGAACATTATTGTAGTGCCCATAACAAAAAGAATGGAGATTATTATGGGTACCCATGTTTATCTCATTTAACAGATGAACTTTGGTTAGTGAAAATGGTTGAAAGAGAAGCTTTTCTTGCAACTCTAAACCATCAATATTTTGTATCCTAATAAGGAGAACATAACTGTAGTGCCCATAACAAAAAGAATGGAGATTATTATGCGTATGCAAGTTTCTCTCACTTCATAGATGAACATTAATTACAAGGGAAATGGTGGAAAACAAAGCTTTTCTTGCAAATTTGAAACATGAATTTCATGTATCCCAATGAGGAGAACATGATTATAATGCCCATAACAAAAAGAGTAGAGATTATTAAAAGTATCCAAGTTTGTCTCATTTGATGAGTTAACTTTGATTATATGGAAAATGATGGAAAGAAAAACTTTTCTTGCAAATCGAAAACCATCTATATTATGCATCCTAATGAGGATAACATGATTGTAGTGCCCATAACAAAAAGGAGATTAGTACGAGTATCCAAGTTTATCTTATTTGACAAATTAACTTTGATTGTAAGGAAATTGGTGGAAAGAGAAGCATTCCTTACAAATCCAAAGCATCAATATCGTGCATCCCAATGAGGAAGACATAGTTGTAGTGACCGTAACAAAAAAAAAAGAGATTATTACAAGCATCCAAGTTTGTCTCATTTCCCAAATGAACCTTGATTATATGGAAAATGGTGGAAAGAGAAGCATTTCTTTCAAATCCAAAGCTTCAATATCATGCATCCCAATAAGGAAAAGATGATTGTAGTGCCTATAACAAAAATAATGTAGATTATTAGGGGTATCCATGTTTCTCCCATTTCATTGATGAACTTTAATTATAAGGAAAATGGTGGAAAGAAGAGCTTTTCTTGCAAATCTAAAGCATCAATATAGTGTATCCCAATGAGGAGATCATAATTATAGTGCACATAACAAAAAGAATAGAGATTATTATGAGTATCCAAGTTTATTTCATTTCGTGAATGAGCTTTGATTATAAGGAAAACGGATGAAAGAAAAGCTTTTCTTGCAAATCCAAAGCATTAATATCCTGTATCCCAAGGACGAGAACATGTTTGTAGTACCTATAGCAAAAAGAATGGAGATTATTATAAGTATCTAAGTCTATCTCATTTGGCAGGTGAACTTTGATTACAAGGAAAATGGTGGAAAGAAAAGCTTTTCTTGCAAATCCAAACCATCAATATTATGTGTCCCAATAAGGAAAACATGATTGTAGTGCCTATGACAAAAAGAATGGAGATTATTACGAGCATCCGAGTTCATCTTATTTGACAAATGAACTTTGATTATAAGGAAAATGAAGGAAAGTGAAGCTTTTCTTGCAAATCCAGAGCATCAATAACATGTATCCCAATGAGGAGAACATAGTTGTAGTGCCCAAAACAAAAAGAATGGAGATTATTATCAGTATACAAGTTTGTTTCATTTCATGAATGAGCCTTAATTATAAGGAAAAAAGTGGAATGAGAAACTTTTCTTTCAAAACCAAAGCTCCAATATCATGCATCCCAATGAGAAGAAGATGATTGTAGCACCCATAACAAAAAGAAAAAAGATTATTACGTGTATTCAAGTTGTCTCATTTCACAGATGAACATTAATTACAAGGAAAATGGTTGAAAGAAAAGCTTTTCTTGTAAATCCAAAGCATCAAAATGCGTATCCCAATGTGGAGAACGTGATTGTAGTGCCAATAACAAAAAGAATGGAGAATATTATGAGGATCCAAGTTTATCTCATTTGATGGATAAACTTTGATTATAAGGAATATGGTGGGAAGAGAAACTTTTCTTGCAAATCCAAAGCATCAATATCGTGCATCCCGATGAGGAGATCATGATTGTAGCGCTCATAACAAAAAGAATAGAGATTATTATAAGTACCCAAGTTTGTCTCATTTCACAAATAAACTTTGATTATAATGAAAATGGTTAAAAGAAAAACTTTTCTTGTAAATCTAAAGCATCAATATCGCGTATCCCAGTGAGGAGAACATCATTGTAATGCCCATAATAAAAAGAATAGAGATTATTATGAGTATCAAGGTTTGTCTCATTTCATGAATGAACCTTGATTATAAGGAAAATGGTGAAAAGAAAAGCTTTTCTTGCAAATCCAAAGCATCAATATCGTGTATCCTCATATGGAGAGCATGATTGTAGTGCTAATAACAAAAAGAATGGAGATTATTATGAGTACCCAAGTTTGACTTAATTTACAGTTAAACTTTGATTATAGGAAAAATGGTGCAAAGAGAAGCTTTTCTTGCAAATCCAAAGCATCAATATCGTGTATCTCAATGAGAAAAACATGATTGTACTGACCATAACAAAAGAATGCATATTATAACAAGTATCTAACTTTGTCTTAGTTCATGGACGAATTGTGATTATGGAAAATGGTGGAAAGAAAAGCTTTTCTTGCAAATCCATAGCATCAATATCGTGTAACCCATTAGGGAGAACATGATTGTAGTGCCCATAACAAGAAGAATGGAGATTATTACAAGTATCCAAGTTTGTCTCATTTCACATATGAACATTAATTACAAGGAAAATGGTGGAAATAAAAGCTTTCATTGCAAATCCAAAGCATCAATGTCACTTATCCCAATGCGGAGGACATGATTGTAGTGCTAATAACAAAAAGAATGGAGAATATTATGAGGATCCAAGTTTGTCTCATTTGACGGATGAACTTTGATTATAAGGAAAATGGTGGGAAGAGAAGCTTTTCTTGCAAATCCAAAGCATCAATATCGTGTATCCCAATGAGGAGATCTTGATTGTAGCGCCCATGACAAAAAGAATGGAGATTATTATGAGTACCCAAGTTTGTCTTATTTCACGAATAAACTTTGATTATAATGAAAATGGTTAAAAGAAAGCTTTTCTTGCAAATCCAAAGCATCAATATTGTGTATCCCAGTGAGGAGAACATTATTGTAATGCCCATAATAAAAAGAACAGAGATTATTACGAGTATCAAGGTTTGTCTCATTTCATGAATGAACCTTGATTATAAGGAAAATGGTTAAAAGAAAAGCTTTTCTTGCAAATCCAAAGCATTAATATCATGTATCCTCATATGGGGAACATGATTGTAGTGCTAATAACAAAAAGAATGAAGATTATTATGAGTATCCAAGTTTGACTTAATTTATAGATGAACTTTGATTATAGGGAATATGGTGCAAAAAGAAGCTTTTCTTGCAAATCCAAAGCATCAATATCATGTATCCCAATTAGAAAAACATGATTGTATCGACCATAACAAAAGAATGGATATTATAACAAGTATCCAAGTTTGTCTTATTTCACGAATGAATTATGATTATGGAAAATGGTGGAAAGAAAAACTTTTCTTGCAAATCCATAGATTCAATATCGTGTAACCCATTGAGGAGAACATGATTATAGTACCCATAACAAGTAGAATAGAGATTATTACAAGTATCCAAGTTTGTCTCATTTCACAGATGAACATTAATTACAAGGAAAATGGTGGAAAGAAAACCTTTTCTTGCAAATCCAAAGCATCAATGTCGTGTATCCCAATGCAAAGGACATGATTGTAGTGCCCATAACAAAAAAAATGAAGATTGTTACGAGTATCCAAGTTTGTTTCATTTCACAAATGAACTTTGATTATAAGGAAAATGGTGGAAAGAAAAGCTTTTGCTGCAAATCAAAAGCATCAATATCATGTATCCTAATAAGGAGATGATGGCTGTAATGCCCATAACAAAAAGAATAGAGATTATTATGAGTATCCAAGTTTGTCTCATTTCATGGATGAACTTTGATTATAGGGAAAATGGTGGAAAGAAAAGCTTTACTTGCAAATTCAAAGCATCAATATCATGCATCCCAATATGGAGAACAATATTGTAGTGCCAATAACAAAAAGAATGGAGATTATTATAAGTATCCACGTTTGTCTCAATTTACGGATGAACTTTGATTATAAAGAAAATGATAGGAAGAAAAGCTTTTCTTGCAAATCCAAAGCATCAATATCGTGTATCCCAAAGAGGAGAACATGATTGCAGTGCCCATAGCAAAAGGAATGGTGATATGTTGAGTGCCCAAGCTTGTCTCATTTCACGAATAAACCTTGATTATAAGGAAAATGGTGGAAAGAAAAGCTTTTCTTGCAAATCCAAGGCATTAATATCGTGTATCCCAATATGGAGAACATGATTGCAAAGCAAATGACAAAAAAATGGAGGTTATTATGAGTATCCATGTTTGTCTTATTTTACGGGTGAGCTTTGATTATAAGGAAAATGGTGGAAAGAGAAGCTTTTCTTGTAAATCCAAAGCATCAATATCGTGTATTCCAATAAGAAGAACATGATTCTAGTGCTCATAACAAAAGGAATGGTGATTATTTTGATTATCCAAGTTTACCTCATTTCACGAATGAACCTTGATTATAAAGTAAATGGTGGAAAGAAAGCTTTTCTTACAAATCCAAAGCATCAATATCGTGTATCACAATGTGGAGAACATGATTGTATTGCCAATAACAAAAAGAACAGAGATTAATATGAGTATCCACATTTGTCACAATTTATAGATGAACTTTGATTATAAGGAAAATGATGGAAAGAGAAGCTTTTCTTATAAATCCAAAGCATCAATATCATGTATCCCAAAGAGGAGAACATGATTGTAGTGCCTATAGCAAAAAGAATGGTGATTATTTTGAGTGCCCAAGCTTGTCTCATTTCACGAATAAACCTTGATTAAAATGAAAATGGTGGAAAAAAAATCTTTTCTTACAAATCCAAGGCATTAATATTGTGTATCCTAATGTGGAGAACATAATTGCAGAGCCAATGACAAAAAAATGGAGGTTATTATGAGTATCTATGTTTATCTTAATTTACAGGTGAACTTTGATTTTAACAAAAATGGTGGACAGAAGAGCTTTTCTTGCAAATTTAAAGCATCAATATCGTGTATCCCAATGAGGAGAACATGATTGTAGGGCCCATAACAAAAAGAAAAGAGATTATTATGAGTATGCAAGTTTGTCTCATTTGATAGATGAACTTTGATTATAAGGAAAATGGTAGAAAGGGGAGGTTTTCTTGCAAATCCAACGCAGCAATTTCGTGTATGCCAATGAGAAGAACATGATTGTAGTGCCCATAACAAAAAGAACAAAGATTATTATGAGTATCCAAGTTCATCTCTTTTGACGAATGAACTTTGATTATAAGGAAAGTAGTGGAAAGAGAAGCTTTTCTTGCAAATTTGAAGCATTAAATCGTGTATCCCAATGAGGAGAACATGATTGTAGTGCCAATAACAAAAAAAATTAAGATTATTACGAGTATCCAATTTCATCTCATTTGACGAGTGAACTTTGATTATAGGGAAAATGGTGGAAAGGGAAGCTTTTTTTTCAAATCCAAAGCATCAATATCGTGCATCCCAATGAGGGGAACTTGATTACAGTGCCCACAACAAAAAGAATGGGGATTGTTATGAGTATCCAAGTTTATCCCATTTCATGAATAAACTTTGATTATAAGGAAAATGGTTGAAAGAAAAGCTTTTCTTGCAAATCCAAAGCATTGTACCCCAATGAGTAGAACATGATTATAGCGCCCATAACAAAAAGAATGGAGATTGTCATGAGCATCCAAGCTTGTCTCATTTCACGGATTAAATTAATTACAAGAGAAATGGTGAAAAGAAAAGCTTTTCCTACAAATCTAAAGCATGAATATTGTGTATCCGAATGATGAGAACATGATTGTAGAGCCCATTACAAAAAGAATGGACATTATTATGAGTATCCAAGTTTGTCTTATTTCATGGATGAACATTAATTACAGGGAAAATGGTGGAAATCAAAGCTTTTCTTCCAAATTTGAAGCATCAATGTCGTGTATCCCAATAAGGAGAACATTTTTGTAGACCCCACAACAAAAAGAATGGGGATTGTTATGAGTATCCAAGTTTATCCCATTTCATGAATAAACTTTGATTATAAGGAAAATGGTTGAAAGAAAAGCTTTTCTTGCAAATCCAAAGCATTGTACCCCAATGAGTAGAACATGATTATAGCGCCCATAACAAAAAGAATGGAGATTGTCATGAGCATCCAAGCTTGTCTCATTTCACGGATTAAATTAATTACAAGAGAAATGGTGAAAAGAAAAGCTTTTCCTACAAATCTAAAGCATGAATATTGTGTATCCGAATGATGAGAACATGATTGTAGAGCCCATTACAAAAAGAATGGACATTATTATGAGTATCCAAGTTTGTCTTATTTCATGGATGAACATTAATTACAGGGAAAATGGTGGAAATCAAAGTTTTTCTTCCAAATTCCAAGCATCAATGTCGTGTATCCCAATGAGGAGAACATTTTTGTAGTACCCATAACAAAAAGAATGCAGATTATTATGAGTACACATGTTTGTCTAATTTCATGGGTGAACATTATTTTCAAGGAAAATGGTGGAAGGTAAAGCTTTTCTTGCAAATCCAAAGCATCAATATTGTGTCTCCCAATGACGAGAACACGATTTTAGTGCCCATAACAAAAGGAATAGTGGTGGTTATGAGTATCCAAATTTGTTTTATTTCATGAATGAACTTTGATTTTAAGGAAAATGGTGGAAAGAAAAGCTTTTCTTACAAATCCAAAGTATCAATATCGTGTATCCCAATGAGGAGAACATGATTGTAGTGCCCACTACAAAAGGAATTAAGATTATTGCGAGTATCCAAGTTTGTCTCATTTCATGGATGAACATTAATTGCAAGGAAAATAGTGGAAAGAAAAGCTTTTCTTGCAAATCTACGCATCAATATCGTGTTCCCAACATGGAGAACATGATTGTAGTGCCAATAACAAAAAGAATGGAGATTATTATGAGTATCCGAGTTTCTCTCATTTGATGGATAAACCTTGATTATAAGGACGATGGTGGCAATGGAAGCTTTTCTTTCAAGTCCAAAGCATCAATATCGTGTATTCCAATAAGGGGAATGTTACTGTAGTGCCCATAACAAAAAGAATGGAGATTATTAAAAGTATCCAAGTTTGTCACTTAACGAATAAACTTTGGCTATAGGGAAAATGGTGGAAAGAAAAGCTTCTTTTATAAATCCAAAGCATCAATATCATCTATCCCAATGTGAAGAACACGATTGTAGTGCCCATAACAAAAGGAATAAAGATTATTATGAGTATCCAAGTTTGTCCCATTTCATGAATAAACATTTGATTATAAGGAAAATGGTGGAAAGAAAAGCTTTTCTTGCAAATCCAAAGCATCATATCCCAATGAGGAGACCATGATTGTATTGCCCATAACAAAAAAAATGAAGATTATTACGACTATCCAAGTTTATCTTATTTCACGGATAAACATTAATTACAAGGAAAATGGTGGAAAGAAAAGATTTTCCTGCAAATCCAAAGCATAAATATCGTGCATCCCAATGTGGAGAACATGATTGTAGTTGTAATAACAAAAAGAGTAGAGATTATTATGAGTATCCATGTTTGCCTCATTTGACAAATAAAATTTGACCATTAGCAGAATGGCAGAAAGAGAAGGTTTTCTTGCAAATCCAAAGCATCAATATCATGATTCCTAATGAGGAGAACATGATTATAGTGCCCATTACAAAAGCAATTGAGATTATTACGAGTATCCAAGTTTGTCTCATTTCACAGGTGAACATTAATTATAAGAAAAATAGTGGAAAGAAAAGCTTTTCTTGCAACAATGCATCAATATCGTGTTCCCAACATGGAGAACATGATTGTACTACCAATAACAAAAGGAAAGGAGATTATTATAAGTATCTGAGTTTGTCTCATTTGATGGATAAACCTTGATTATCAGGAAAATGGTGGAATGGGAAGCTTTTCTTTCAAGTCCAAAGCATCAATATCGTGTATCCTAATAAGGGAAATGTGACTGCAGTACCCATAACAAAAAGAATGGAGATTATTATAAGTATTCAATTTTGTCTCACTTAATGAATGAACTTTGGTTATAGGGAAAATGGTGGAAAAAAAAGCTTTTCTTGTAAATCCAAAGCATTAATATCGTCTATCTCAATATAGAGAACATGATTGTAGTGCCCATAAGAATAGGAATGGAGATATTGTGAGTATCCAAGTTTGTCCCATTTTATGAATAAACATTGATTATAAGGAAAATGGAGGAAAGAAAAGCTTTTCTTGCAAATACAAAGCATCGTATCCCAATGAGGAGAACATGATTGTATTGCCCACAACAAAAAAAATTAAAGATTATTACGAGCATCCAAGTTTTTCTTATTTCATGGATAAACATTAATTACAAGGAAAATTGTAGAAAGAAAAGATTTTCCTACAAATCCAAAGCATAAATATCATGCTTCCTAATGTGGAGAATATGATTGTAGTTGTAATAACAAAAAGAATGGAGATTATTATGAGTATCCATATTTGCCTCATTTGACAAATGAACTTTGATCATAAGCAAAATGGTAGAAAAAAAGGTTTTCTTGCAAATCCAAAGCATCAATACCGTGATTCTCAATGAGGAGAACATGATTGTAATGCCTATTATGAAAGGAATTAAGATTATTTCGAGTATCCAAGTTTGTCTTATTTCATGGATGAACATTAATTATAAGGAAAATAGTGGAAAGAAAAGTTTTTCTTGCAAATCAATGCATCAATATCATGCTCCCAACATGGAGAACATGATTGTAGTCCCAATAACAAAAAGAATGGAGATTATTATGAGTATCCAAGTTTGCTTATTTTACAGATAAACTTTGATTATCAAGAAAATGGTGGAAAGAATAGCTTTCTTGTGAATCCAAAGCATCAATACCGTGTATCCTAATAAGGAGAACATGATTGTAGCACCCATAACAAAAAGAATGGAGATTATTATGAGTATCGAAGTTTGTCCCATTTCATGGATGAACGTTAGTTACGAAGAAAATTGAGAAAAGAAAAGCTTTTCTTGCTAATCCAAAGCATTAATGTCGTGTATACAAATTTGGAGAACATGATTGTAGTGGATATAGCGAAAAGAATAGAGATTATTATAAGTATCCAAGTTTGTCTTATTTCGCGAATGAAATTTGATTATATGAAAATGATGGAAATAAAAGCTTTTCTTGCAAATCCAAAGCATCAATATCATGTATCCCAATAAAGGGAACATGATTGTAGTGCCTATAACAAAAAGAATAGAGGTTATTACGAGTATCCATTTTTGTCTCAGTTTACGGATGAAAATTAATTACAAGGAGAATGGTGAAAAGTAAAGCTTTTCTTCTAAATTCAAAGCATCAATGTCGTGTATCCCAATGAAGAGTTCATGATTATAGTGCCATAACAAAAGGAATGCAGATTATCAAGAGTACCCAAGTTTGTCTCATTTCATGAATGAACTTTGATTTTAAGGAAAATGGCTGAAAGAAAAGCTTTTCTTGCAAATCCAAAGCATCAATATCATTTATCTAAATGAGTAGAACATTATTGTAGTGCCCATTACAAAAAGAATAGAGATTATTATGAATATCCAAGTGCATCTTATTTGATGGGCAAACTTTGATTATAAGGAAAATGGTGGAAAGAAAAGCTTTTCTTGCAAATCCAAACCATTAATATCATGTATCCTAATGAGGAGAACATGATTGCAGCACCCATAACAAAAAGAATAGAGATTATTACAAGTATCCAAGTTTGTCTCATTATACGAATAAACTTTGATTTTAAGGAAAATAGAGGAAAGATAAGCTTTTCTTGCAAAACCAAAGCATCAATATCGTGTATCCCAATGAGGAGAACGTAGTTGTAGTGCCCATAACAAAAGAATGGACATTATTATGAGTATCAAGTTTTTTTCACTTCTCGAATAAACCTCGATTATAAGGAAAATGGTAGAAAGATAAGCTTTTCCTCCAAATCCAATGCTTCAATGTCATGTATCCCAATGAGGAGAAGATGATTGTAGTACCCATAACAAAAAAAATAGAGATTATTACGAGTATCCAAGTTTGTCTTATTTCATGGATGAACATTAATTAAAAGGAAAATGGTGGAAAGAAAAGCTTTTCTTGCAAATCCAAAGCACCAATAACGTGTATCCCAATGTGGAAAACATAATTTGCACTGGCAATAACAAAAAGAATAAAGATTATTATGAGTATCCAAATTTGTCCTATTTGACTGATGGACTTTGATTATAAGGAAAATGGTGAAAAGAGAAGCTTTCTTGCAAATCCAAAGCATCAAAATCGTGTATCCCAATGAGAAAAACATGATTGTAGTGCCCATAACAAAAATAATAGAGATTATTATGAGTATCCAAGTTCATCTCATTTGACAAGTGAACTTTGATTATAAGGAAAATGGTGGAAAGAAAAGCTTTTCTTGCAAATCCAAACCATGTATATTGTGCATCCCAATAAAGAGAACATGATTGTAGTGCCCTTAACAAAAAGAATGGAGTTTATTACGAGTATCCAAGTTTGTCTCATTTGATGAATTAACGTTGATTGTAAGGAAAATAATGGAAAGAGAAACTTTTCTTGCAAATCTGAAGCATCGATATCATGTATCCCATTGAGGAAGACATAGTCATAGTGCCCATAACAAAAAAAAATAGAGATTAATATGAGTATCCAAGTCTGTCTTATTTCCCAAATGAACCTTGATTATAAGGAAAATGGTGGAAAGAGAAGCTTTTCTTTCGAATCCAAAGCTTTAATATCATGTATCCTATTAAGGAGAAGATGATTGTAGTGCCCATGACAAAAATAATGGAGATTATTATAAGTATCCACACTTCTCTCATTTCATGGATGAACTTTGATTATAAGGAAAATGGTGGAAAGAAAAGCTTTTCTTGAAAATCTAAAGCATTAATAACATGTATCCTAATATGGAGAACATGATTGTTGTGCCAATAACAAAAAGAATGGAGATTATTATGGGTATCCAAGTTTGTCTCATTTGACAAATTAACTTCGATTATAAGGAAAGTGGTAGAAATAAAAGTTTTTCCTGCAAATCCAAAGCATCACTATCGTGTATCCCAATGAGGAGAACATGATTGTAGTGCCTATGAGAAAAAGAATGGTTATTGTTATGAGTATCCAAGTTCGTCTCATTTGATGAATGAACTTTGATTATAAGGAAAATGGAGTAAAGAGAAGCTTTTCTTGCAAATCCAGAACGTCAATATCATGTATCCCAATGAGCAGAACATAGTTGTAGTGCCCATAACAAAAAGAATGGAGATTATTATAAGTGTACAAGTTGGTCTCATTTCATGAATAAACCTCAATTATAAGGAAAAAGGTGGAACGAGAAACTTTGCTTTCAAATCTAAAGCTTTAATATCATGTATCCCAATGAGAAGAAGATGATTGTAGTACCCATAACAAAAAGAAAAAAGATTATTACGAGTATTCAAGTTTAGGAAAATGGTTGAAAGAAAAGTTTTTCTTGCAAATCGAAAGCATCAATAACGTGTATCCTAATATGGGGAACATGATTGTAGTGCCAATAACAAAAAGAATGGAGAATATTATGAGGATCCAAATTTGTCTCATTTGACGAGTAAACTTTGATTATAAGAAAAATGGTGGAAAGAAAAGCTTTTCTTGCAAATCCAAAGTATCAATATCATTTATCCCAATGAAGAGATCATGATTGTAGTACCCATAACCAAAAGAATGGAGATTATTACAAGTATCTAAGTTTGTCTCATTTCATGAATGAACTTTGATTA
Source organism: Adansonia madagascariensis (assembly GCA_038381835.1). NCBI lineage: Eukaryota > Viridiplantae > Streptophyta > Magnoliopsida > Malvales > Malvaceae > Adansonia > Adansonia madagascariensis. The sequence continues at coordinate 1,680 of JBBYHL010456741.1, read as the reverse complement.
TAACAAAAATGGTTAAAAGAAAAGCTTTTCTTGCAAATCTAAAGCATCAATATCTTGCACCCAACAAGGAGAATATGATTGTATTGCCCATAATAAAAAGAAAAGAGATTATTACAAGTATCCAGGTTTATCTCATTTCATGAATGAACCTTGGTTACAAGGAAAATGGTGGAAAAAAAGCTTTTCTTGCAAATCCAAAGCATTAATATCATGTATCCTCATATGGAGAACATGATTGTAGTGTTAATAACAAAGATAATGGAGATTATTATGAGTATCCAAGCTTGACTTAATTTACAGATGAACTTTAATTATAGGGAAAATAGTGGAAAGAGAAGCATTTCTTGCAAATCAAAAGCAACAATATCATGTATCCCAATGAGAAAAACATGATTATAGTGACCATAACAAAAGAATGGATATCATAATAAGTATCCAAGTTTGTCTTTTTTCACGGATGAACTGTGATTATGGAAAATGGTGGAAAGAAAAGCTTTTCTTATAAATCCATAGCATCAATATCATGTATCCCATTGAGGAAAACATGATTGTAGTGCCCATAACAAGAGAAATGGAGATTATTACAAGTATCTAAGTATATCTCATTTCACAGATGAACATTAATTACAAGGAAAATGGTGAAAAGAAAAGCTTTTCTTGCAAATCCAAAAGCATCAATATCGTGTATCCCAATGCAGAGGACATGATTGTAGTGCCCATAACAAAAAGAACGGAGATTGTTACGAGTTTCCAAGTTTGTCTTATTTCACGAATGAACTTTGATTATAAGGAAAATGGTGGAAAGAAAAGCTTTTGTTGCAAATCTAAAGCATCAATATCCTGTATCCCAATGAGGAGATCATGATTGTAATGCCCATAACAAAAAGAATGGTGATTATTGCGAATATCCAAATATGTCTCATTTCTTGGATGAACTTTGATTATAAGGAAAATGGTGAAAGGAAAAGCTTTACTTGCAAATTCAAAGCATCATTATCATGTATCCCAATATGGAGAACAATATTGTAGTGCCAATAACAAAAAGAATGGGGATTATTATAAGTTTCCATGCTTATCTCAATTTACGGATGAATTTTGACTATAAGGAAAATGATAGAAAGAGAAGCTTTTCCTGTAAATCCAAAGCATCAAAATCGTGTATTCGAAAGGGGAGAACATGATTGTAGCACCCATTGCGAAAGGAATGGTGATTATTTTGAGTATCCAAGTTTGTCTCATTTCATGAATAAACCTTGATTATAAGGAAATGGGTGGAAAGAAAAGCTTTTCTTGCAAATCCAAGGCATCAATATCGTGTATCCGAATATGGAGAACATGATTGCAGAGCTAATAACAAAAAAAAAATGGAGATTGTTATGAGTATCCACGTTTGTCTCAATTTACGGATAAACGTTGATTATAAGGAAAATAGTGAAAAGGAAAGCTTTTGTTGTAAATCTAAGGCATCAATATCGTGTATCCCAATGTGGAAAACATGATTATAGAGCCAATAACAACAAAAAATGGAGATTATTATGAGTATCTATGTTTGTCTCAATTTACGGATAAACTTTGATTATAAGAAAAATAGTGGAAAAAAAAGCTTTCTTGCAAATCCAAAGCATTGTATCCCAATAAGGAGAACATGATTGTCTTGCCCATAACAAAAAAAATAAAGAT
>JBBYHL010456700.1:0-15296 GCA_038381835.1 Adansonia madagascariensis | reverse complement strand
AGCCAATAACAAGAAGGTCCTTCATTATAAGTTTCGAGAAGGTGACTTAGTGCTCGAATAGATTCTCCTAATCCATAAAAGTTTTAGGGGAAATAGACCCCAAACTAGGAAAGACCACCTAGTGAAATGCATAGTTTTCGAGGGAGTCTTAATCCTAACATAGATGGATGGCAATGATTTGTTTAACCCTATCAACTCAGATTCTATCAAAAATACTACTCTTAAAAAGGATTTTAGGATGAAAACCCAAAAATATGACCTATAATAAGAAAAACCTAAGATGAAAACCCAAAAAGGCATTCGAGTAAACAAACCTGCTTAAGTTGAAAACCAAAAAGAGTAGCTTAAGTAATCAAAGCTTACACTTTCCCAAACCTAACCAAACCTAGACTAGCACTAGCCTAACTTATCCATTGTACAGTGACTAAAACACTGAATCGTTATCGGATCCACTTATCCTAACCTAAGCTAGCCTACCCAAACCCTATTTTTTCCTAAACTTAAAGAGAAAAGATAATTTCTTTCTAAGCTCAGGGTAGCCATCACATCATAAGACAATTTGAAGGGCTTTCTTGAAAGGTCAACCAATAATAGAAGGATCAATTGATGGAGAAAGGTCTCTAAAAAAACTCAATGGAGGATTTATGTTATTACCATCAAAATGTACCAATGGCCAAAAATATTTATCCTTAACTCTCTTTATATATCTCAAAAATTTTCATAAGTTATACTCTCTCCTTGTTGAATAAAATATGATTGCTTGTTTTTCTTTTAATTCTTTTTTGTCATACTTGCATTTCATGTTGCATCATGTTTACCATTTAGTTGATAATGCTTGATAAATGGACAAAATTGATAACAAGATTTCCTAGTATTACTTCAAAGAAGTTGAAAATTTTATAAAAACATCCTTTAGCATCTAAAGATCAAGAGCGAACCTTAGAACCATAATAAATCTTACCCTTAGTCCTTCTTATTCTAAAAAATGCTTAAAACTTTTTTTCAAACAAACCTTGTCAAAAGGAAGTAGAAAAAATCCATTTCTAATCATTGTCATCAGCTCCTAAAATTTAAACCAGTTAACCTAGTATCATAATTTATTGAGATACAAACTATTGGTGTAAGCCATGCAAGCTACTCATTATGACTTGTAAAGCATTATCATTTAGTGATTTCATGTAATCAAACATTAAATTTAATTAATGTCATAAAGGTATTTCTTTATCCATAAGGTGTAATTATATAATTGTTATAAATAAATTATATAGATAAAGCAAGAGAATTGTAAAAGAGTTACAATTATGAGATCCCTATACATTAATATCATGTTTCAAAATCATTCTTAGTCATTGCATTGTTACGATAGGGCATTGACAATGCACAAAGACTGGCACATGCAAGCCTTTATGCATAGGATGCATGCAACTAATCTCATAAGTTGAAGTAGAGAGATGCTCAGGACATCATATCAGTGCTTGCTATGGTAACAAGTTCACTAAACATGACTCAATATGAAAGATCCATTGAGTATTTCACTCAAGTGTTTATAGAAACACTCTTATATGTTAGTAGTTAAGTAATCCTTAGACTTGTGACACCAAGTCATCTCGTATAAGGAGTGTTTTGCTTTGATTCCATCATGTATGGGTCCACACTAGACGGATGCTTACAGTAGGGTGGTTTTAGGTATGGCATGAATGATATGGTAGGTGAATGAGTGGTCCAAAGAGGATTTATCACCAGTGATATGAGGTGACATATCTCACATGTACTTTGTCATCTTAACTCAAAGTTCTTGGCCCAAGTAATATTAATTACGGAGTTAATATACAGGGGTTCCAAACTAATATGGAATTAAGCTGAGAGCAGACACTGAACCATGCTTTTGCTAATTCTAGGATATATGATAAAGGATATTTATTACACTGATATACTAAACACTAAAGGGCTTGTCAAAACCATGTTAACACTCCTTGCATGTTAGGTGACCATGATGTATTGCTAGATGCCAATCTTGGTCTATAAATATAAAATATTCTTGATTGGGCTATTCTATATTTATTACCAGTACGATGGAGGCCTAATGGGTCAAACTCATATGGGTGGTTAGTAGAAATAAAATTGAGACTGGGATTTTATGTCTAATATAAGTAATGGTTACTTATGCCTAATTTAAATACGTTCATATAGGCCATGGTAAAAATTAAAATTTTATACCCTAAGCTATATAAGGTCATGTTTTTCATCCTTCATAGCTGAAAAAAAAACTTTAAAAATCGGCCAAGAAGACTAAGAAAACTTGGTTTGCGATTTACCTTAGAAACTTTAAGGAGTTGGTGTAATATTGCTCTCTTGGAGAGGAAATTTGTTTTCTTCCTTGCTTTTTTAATTTTTGAATCAAGGTTTTCTAAGTGCAAGGGAAGGTCTATTGAAATCTAAGCAATTAGAACAACTTTGGTAACAGAGTCTCTTCCTTATTGAAGGTTTTTTGGGTCACTTGTATGGATAATCGTTAGAGGTTGGATGCTTGGATGGCTTTGGTTTATGACAACCGAGCTTGATGTTTCTTGTAATTGGGTTATGAAATTGCTCAAAAACTTCTTAAGATTGAGTTATGTTTGAATCTTGAATAGTTCTTTAGGTTTCTTAGTCTAAAAGATTAATCAAGATCTTGCAAGACAATCCTGTTTAGAGAGTCTTGAATTAGTTTTTTTGATTTGTTTCCATTGTTATGTTTATGTGATATTTATAAAATTTTGTAATTTGATTACTTGCTACCCTGAGACTTTCTACATGAACCTCAACAGATTAGAGTGAACAACACATCAAATCAACGTAGGACCCTAATTGATCAGAAGATTTTACGATCTGCGTAAACCAAAATCGATAAAGTTGGGCTTGAGAGTCAATTACACTAGAAGTAAGGACTCGAGCCCTCTCATTATGCCTAATAATTGGTACTAACAAATCACACATATCCATATTTGTTTTTCCTCAGTTTTAGTCATATGTATTCAATCATTTCCCCTTTTATTTTCTCAAATCAAACAAATATCAGACTAATAAAAATGTATCTCGAAACTCTTATCAAGACTAGCTCGAATTTACAATTAATTTGAAGCAAAAACCATTTATAAAGGAATATTTCACAAAACCATTTGACTCCATAAATACTCATTAATTGACTCTGTCTTTATAAAATTTTTTATCAAATTTGACTCCATTTAAAAGAAATCATATAATACTACGTTTAGATGAAATTGAAAAAATCACAACTTTGAAACAAGATTAAAAATCAACTTTTATTTAATTCAATTTGGAAGCTTTAATATGAGCCAGTAGGGACCTTCTATAGGACACTCTTAAACCTCTAGGCACACTCAACATGACTTCTAGAATCAAGTCCAAGGCAACTAAATACCTTAGAATAGTGGACATTAAACTTGGAGAGGCTTGAAATAGAGGATAGATTTGACCATTCAAGCTCTTTGAATTTATTCCAAATTATTCCTATCACATAAAATCTCCGAATCAAATTTTATGAAAGCTGAGCTAATATTCATAAACCTAAAAGTACTCAAATAATGCCAAAAAATCATTTTGGTAGTCATTTAAAATTTTTAATTTGACTCTATTGCATCACATAATACTTCCAACCAGCTTGCTTTTTGGATTTTCTTTCTGATTCAACTGGAGTATTTGCTAGATGAGTCATGCATGCTTGAAAAGCTTATTCACTCTACTTTTATAAAAATATGAGAAAAATAAAAAAATGATTATCCTCATTAAAAACAGCTTGCATTACTAAGTTTTGAAATTAAAGCCATGTAAACAGCTTATGTTCTAAGATTTTTCTATATTCTTCCAATCATGAAATCGAACATTTCGATAGCCTATCATATAGCCCAATCAATAAAGATTATAGGAAAAAACAATAACGAAAATTCATAAGGTCTATAACCAATTCAAAATATTTCTTTTTTGTGAGACTATTGTGCTAGATCGTAACAGTAACTCTAACGTAACTTATCATCATGAAACCTTTTATCAAATTTTTAAAACACGTTTCTGGATATTCAAACATCCAGCAACAAGATCAAATAAACCTTATGAATGTCCTATATGAGGAAATAACAAATACTTCTAAGAGCCAAGACCTATAACTATGCTGTCTGACATTGGCGATATGCTTCGAAGTCATGTGAATGTCTTCGCTTTTATCCCTTTTATTCATTATTATTTATTCTTAACAAGTGAGAGGCACACCATTTCCACACATGTTTGTAACCAGCAACTAAGTGACAATAAGCAATACAATTTAACACACCTAAACAATGCCTAATGACTCACATCAAGGCTTACCAAATTTAGGCTCAACAAATCCTATTTTTTACACTTAGAAAATATTTTTATTTGCTCCCAATCAGCTCTAAATCAAGCTATTTTATTTAGTATCCCTAAGCTACTCATAAATGAGCTTATTAAACAAAACCAAAGCTTGACTCACCTATTGGTTAAGCGAACCAAAGCTTGCCCTTAGAGGATCTTTTGAGAAAACAAAGTTTTTTCGCATCCTAAACACTCTGACATGCATTTTATCAAACATATAGAATACTAACCTATAGTTCAAGCAACTAATTATCCACAAAACCTATTCTAAACATAAAATTCACCATGGCTGAACCTATCTAAACTAATTATGCTTATTTAAACATTATTTTCTTATTAAGTAACAATCAAACATAAGGAAACAGGGTTGGATTCAATTTAATCATCATGATTAACAATCATAACATGCCTTGAACCATTTGAGCTCAACTATTAAACAAGTAGGCTTACTAATTTAGCATCAATTTTCACTTACTCAAGTTCAACTAAACTTAAGTCATCTAAATTTCACCAATTAAGCATCAATTATGCAAAGCCCAATGAAGCATACCTATATCTAAGCATGGCTAAACCTAGCTAGAGAATTTAAGCTTGTTCGAATGCTCTACGCAGTTTAAGAACTTACAATTTCTTCATTTAGTACTTGATTTAAGTTATACTCTCCTAGGTTTTCATTCAAATCAGCTCAAACTAGCTCAAATTAGCAAGATTATGCAAAATTAAATTAATTAAGCTAAAAAAAAACTAACTTGAGCTAGCCGAACTAAGCTTTTTTAATTTTCTCATATTCAAACACCATATTAAGGTAGAAAATAATGATTTTATCTTTTAAACTACGTAATATCAGCTCAACATTAGTAGATCCTAGCTCAAATAAAATAAAATCATTAAGATATCAATAAATTAGCATGGCTAAAACCTAGATATAAAGGAATCATCTTGTTCCAGCCTAGATTAAGCACAATATCATATGATAATGCTTCAAACATTAAGAAATCAAACAAATCATAGCTTAAATCAAGATCAAAGCACAAGATCATCATGGATCATCAAAGTTAAATCAAGAAGAACATGAAAGCATCATGGTTGAAATAGTATAATCATTGGAAAGCATGAATTAATCATTAAACATGCTAATTAACTTTAAATTAAAAAGGAAATTTAGAGATTATACCTACTTTAAGCTTTATCTTTTCCTAAAAATGATAGAAGCTTAAGAAAAAACTAAATATTCTAGATTTTATAAAAATTTTTTGAGTGTTTAAAAGTTATGAAATTATGGATAACCACCTCTATTTATAAATGTTAAAGTTGGTGATTTTAGCTTAAATCATCTTAAATTGATCTTTGCATAATCATTAACCTCCTCAAATTAAAGGAAAATGACATTAATACCCTCAAAAAATTGATGATTAAATGGGAAATTTGGCCAATGCATTATTCTTATACTAATCTTGCATGACTTTTTATGCCTTTCAATTGATCATGTTTTGTTTATGTAAAAATGCAAATGAATATTCCATCCTATAGTAAAAATATGTCCCAATGAATTTCTCCTGACAAATCTAAAATTTCTTACCCCAACCTCTTGGATTAAGCCCTCAGCTAACTTTGACCCTCTAAATACTTAAGTCCTTTCATGACCCAATCCTGATTACACCTTCTTAACCTGAAGTCCATGTTCAATTTTTTATTTCGTGTTATCAATTTTAAAATCAGAGTTATAGAAGTCTTTTAATTTCAAAATCCAACTTTAGGCTAAAAAGTTGACTTTTGCTACTTTGTTAACTTTTGATTGTGACTTCTAAGAAATGTTTCTTTGTCAAACGTCACCAATAAAAGCTTTTATCATCTCAAGGGATATATACCAATCAACTTTTGCACCTTTAGATTTTCAAGACTCGGATATCAATTTTTCCAAATTTGACATCTACCCATAAATTGGATAATTAAGCTCAGATGCCTTATTATGTTAAACTAAGCTTATGAAACCTATTAAAACCTTTATTGGACCTTTCTATCATCTATAACTCATTCAAAATGACCAAACATAGAAAATTCCATTCAACATCTAAAACTAGGAAGTAATTAATTCAAGGCTCGAACATAATAGGTTGTTTACAGCTGCACCTTTTTGGCTGTTGCTAAGAACTTAGGACCAAGGCGAAGACTAAATAGACACAATTTTGTCTGGGACCTAATAAGCTCCTTTAGAAGAAATTTTTTCTTTTCACACATAACATTTTAACTAACTATACCTAATGAAAGGAATATTAGTCTTCACCAACCTTTTGCTTAATTGATGAGGTGCCAATTCTGCTAGTATTTTACCTAACTAAATGATTAGACTTAACAAAAAATTAAAAATGCTGACTTTATTAGTTTTTGCTTTAACGAGATAAAGCGTGCTAACATGCTACTTGCTCTATTGGTGTTTTGCTTAACCAAATGAAGTGGACTTAGGTTCCACTATAGACACCTTATTTTGTCTGGGCCAGTTTCTGGCATCCTAAGAGTTAGGTAAAAGATGATAAAATCAGAAAATAAAAATAAAAACTAGGGGGACAACTATTAGGTGCCATGTCATCAAGCGACACAGCACTAGGCAAAAAGTTTTAGGAAGGTTTAAAATGCCTATGGACTGTATTAAAGAAAAATATAAAAAAGAGGCATCAAAAGCTACTATTTATGGTGTCACCAGGGTCATTTAAATGAATACACAGATTAATTTCCTATTATTTGTGACCAAGTTAAGGTAACTCAGAAAGCCATGGGTATGTGCAAGTTATGTTAGTGCACAAGTATTGATACGAGGATATACATCGTCAAAATTTTAAATTTTCATGCATAGTATCGATACAATAGGGTTTAGTACCGATACCCAAGATGTGGTATCGATACCTAGCATGTTTGTATTGATACAGACCTTAGCAGTAGCCAAAGTTATGATTTTGGCAAAATGTATCAATATACAAGCATGAGTATCGATACAAATCCATGGGGTATCGATACAAGCCTCTAAGTCTCAAGACTAGAAATATTTTTTTTCCTCTTAATATCAATACACAGCTCATTGTATCGATACGCAAGAGTAAAAAGTACCTAGTGTATTGATACAACATGTTTTGTATCGATACACAACGTATTTTTGCCTAGTTCGAGCCACTTTTCAACCTTCGAAAACTCAATTTAAACATGTTTTTGCACCAAGGAATTATCATAAATTATTGCAAACTATGGGCTCATTAATGAATTCAATCAAAATTTTAGAGCCCAAGCAATTAAAGACAAAGGTCACTTTCATAAGATATATGAGTGTAAGAGGGTATGGCAGGCGTATCTCCAGTTATAGGCTATCGCAGCCTTTCTGCCTCCTTGCTTAGCATAGCAAAACCAATAAGAAGAGAGTCAACTGAGTAGGGTAGCTGAAGATGTCCCTTGTGTGGAAAGGAAAAATTAAAAAGGCCTTTGCATTATCTTCTAAAAGTAGTGGTTGAGCATTAAATAGAGAACTCTCCAAACTATCTTAAAAAAAAATCTCAGCTATAAAAAAAAGCTCCCCAGCAATTCATATAACTTATCATCCATCCCCATAAATCTTGCTACCACTCTAGCTCCAAAAACTCTCAAAAACACTATTCCATTACCTTTCATCTTCAACCAACCTTCATTCTTGTAGCTCCTTAAAACCACCAAGAACACTTTCAAAAACTCAACCTTTCATATATTTCATCTTCAAAACACCCTGCTAGCGACCATATTACCAGCAAGCTTCTTTCTTTCACTCTTTTTTTGCTAAATAATAGCAAAAAGAGGGAAGCAGCTGAACTTAAAGTCACTGTTTTAAAAAATGAGGAAGGTTCAAGCTTTTGCTGGTATATTTTTTATCTTGTTCCATCATTTTCTATTTTGATCATCCATTTCATTTTAGTGAGCCATTCATGCTGCCATGACCCTCTTAAGGTTCCCATGCATCATTGTTACCTTAGTTGTGGTAGTCTTAGGATTTTAATGACCCTCTTAACACCTTGATGTTGTGGGATATATAAACTCACCGTACTTTAGTTTCATCATTGGACAGCCTCTGTTCATGCTTCTTTTACAATGTTTCTTCCATATTCACATATCCATTTCATATTTAAATGGTCACCTTAACATGTCTTAGCAATGTTTAAACATTTTCTAGTGTTTTAATAAGTTTTATGAAATAAAAAAGCTATCTTGACAACTCCAGCATCTATTCCCTTGTTCAAATATGTTCATATTGTCTCCATGCACCTTATTTGTCATTTTTCTGCATTTGTGTCATTTATTTTCATTTTAAAATGTCATCTTTGTATGTTTAAGTGTTTAACCTATGTTTATCTTTGTATGTGCTATATTTTGTTCATGATATCTCCATCAAAATGCTAGCTTGTTCCTTAAAACCTAACTTTTAAAAACATCCCTAAGTTAGGTTCATGCTGCCTCTAATAGATGAAAAGTAGCATAGACTTAATTCTTTCATCAAATTGGTCTCTCAATCTTGAGGGTAAATCAACATTTTAGCCTTGGATTCATGGTGAAATAATTTCATTTTTTAAAAGGGGAAATCCTTTTAGTATTCCTTTTAGTATTAAACCTTAATATTTAGTCTCATGTTCCCTTTAGTAACATGGTCAGCGGGTTGTTCCATCATCCTAAACTGCTCCAGGATTGTCAAATGAACTTGTGAAGCCCATGTTACTTTTTTTCATGGACATTCGGATGTCTTCGACCCGAGTCATATCTTCAAGAAAATTGGAATATCAAATAATCTCCCTATTTTTGTTCTAGTTGTACTTAATCCGAATTTGGAAAATCATTTTTGAACCATAACATATTTCTTTTAATTTTTTTAATATTTTTTTCCTTAAAGGGCATCGAAGTACCTTGCTAACAGTGCCTTATTTGCACTCGAATCATCCTAGTGAGAAAGTTATGAGTTTTTGAACATTTATTGGCTGGAACCCCTGGAACCAACGTGCAACATTTTATTTTGGCCATTTTGGCCTATCAAATGATTTTGGTGAAATTTTTAAGTATTTTTCCTAAAAAGTTTATGAAATTCCCTTTTCAAAAAGGTGTTGTTCACAATTTAACAATCTCGGATGAGATCGAAATGATTTTTCAAAGTTTGACATGTCTTTTCCCCTGCATGTGCTGCTAGTGTCAATATAAACTTAACTTCAAAAATTAAGTGTGCTTAGAAAGTGACCGTCGAGAATTTTTGAAATATTTTTACATTAAACCTTATCGAGTTATCTTTCTAAGGTTACCTTATTCACTGCCTACAGCTTTGGTCAAACTTGAAATAAATTCAAGAAGGGAGGTGACACAATGTTGTCTCTTATTTTTATCTTCATTTTTGAATCTCCTTTTATCGAGACGTTCGAATGTCTCAAAATATGGTCGGTTGGTTCCCCTATAACATTCACCCCTTTTAACTTAGATCAAGATTAAAATACAAAAAATAGGATTTCATATTAAAATTTTCGCTAATGGAGATACTCTAACTCCGTTACCTAAAGGGGATACTCTAACCCTATTTTTAATTAAAATTTTTTAATTTTCTCTTTGTTCTTAAATGTTTTCCTAATTTTGGGGATAATCCAACCCCACTACTACGAGGGGATGCTCCAACCCCATTTTTTTTAAAAAAAAGATACAAATTTTTTCTTTATTCCTAAATATATTCTTAACTCTATCTTTAGGGATACTCCAACCCAATCTCTCTGAGGGGATACTCCAACCCCGCTTTACCTCAAAAACACCCAAAATTTTTTCTCTTTCGAATGCCTCAGACTGCTTTGATAAAAACTATCTCTGTTCTTTAAATTACCATCAAATCTAGATCAGTCTCTAAAATTGTCATCTTGGTTATTCTTCAATAATCGAAAGCAATTATGAGATAAATCTTAGTTGCCCCTCCTTTTTACGTTCTTTTGTTTATGATTGCTTGTTTATGATATTATTATATTTCACTTTTTCTGCCTCACTAACTCATTCTTTTCATAATAATTATCGTGCATTCATATTTAAAATTCATTTTTCAATAAAATTTACAAGGCGATGTTTCGTGTTGGTATCTCTCCAGTGCTTAATGCAGAATATCAAAATTTTTAAAACTTAATCCGGACTTTATATTCATAAAGACTCTTTACGTTCCTTACATCTCCAAGGCATATATATTAGCTATTTAAAAAAAAAGGAAAAACCATATCCATTTTTACAAAACTTCATGCATTAAAAGGAATTATATCTAAATAAAGGCTAAATGGAACCAATTTAACTGAGACCAAAGTGAAATATAGTTAGTAGGTATCGATTTTGGGCATCGTGGGGATGTTAATCTTTCTCCGCACGTAAGCAACTCCTGAACCCAACCAATGAATTTTTGGACATTGTAAACCTCGAAACTGATGCTTCAAGTTTCGTAACTCAAAATATTGTTTTCAGTAGACATCCAATCCTACCTAACCCAAAATGATCTATGGTGACTCCAAGTTTACGACCATCTCGTGGTGGCTGTCCAAGACTAATAGATGAGCGACTCACTCAACAGTCTCTCTACCTTTCATATTGTTACGCCTAATCCAAATCCCAATCAAAGGATAATTTAAAGGCTTGACCATAACCAACCATCATTTGTTTTTAAGTCAAGCATGCTGTGCCTTTTGGATCGTCTAAAGTTTTAAAGGCAGGGCACGTGGTGATAGCTAGCTCTATTGGTCTTCCACATAGCCAAATGGAGTGGACTTACACACAGTGCCTACTTCCACGAACTTACATATTAATGAATGAAGAGGACTTGACTCAATAACCTACTTCATTAATCTTTTGCCTAATTGAATGGAAAGGATAAAATGAAAATTAACTTCATCGATCTTTTGTCTGGTCAAATAAAGCATAGGAAATGACCATAAACTCTACTAGTCTTCCATATAGCCGAATAATATTGACAAAAGAAAATCTCCATCTAATCTTCTGCTTAATCGAAGAGAGCTAATACAAAACCTACTTCACCAACCTTTCATAGTCAAATGAAGAAGACAACTGACTCCATCATTCTTCACATAACCAAGTGAAGCTAGCAAAAGAAAAACTTTACCAATCTTCCACATAATTAGATGAAGCTTACTCAAAATTAACTTTACCAACCTTTTACGTAATTGAATGAAGTGGGCAAAGAAGAACTTATTCTTATAGGGCATATCCTCCTTGCAAGGTTCTAATTTCATTGGTTTTCTACCTAACCAACTGAACTAGACTTTTATCTCTTTTTCTCTTAACTTACTATCCATATTGGCTTTAACTTATTGGGTAAAGAATGAAATTACTTAAGGTATCATCCACTGGGGAGTAATCTTGTTTCCATTAACACTATTAGGAATATCTTTTTTTTGAACAATTCTTGTAATGCAATATGAATGCATATGTATGATTTTACTTTCCAATTAATATGCAATCACAATACAGGATTCATCTTAACGATATTCATGATCTATTCCTTTCAATGAAACATTTATCATAACACATTCGCTTTCATTCATCTCTTTCAAATTCAATCATGGTTTTCATTGTCGTAACATAGCCTGGGATAAATCTTTGTAGACCTATGAGTGCGTATGACTTAACATATTCTTTTGACTTTGAGTGTCTTCTTGATCAAGACTTTTCCTTCATGACATAGTGAGAATGAGAAAGTATAGATTCTTGACTTATAACACAGTGAGAGGGGAACCATCAAACAAATCACTTATCTTATTAGCCTCGGATGACCATCACGAGATGGCCAACGTTTGGAGTTGCCACCGACCATTTCAGGCTAGGCATGATCAGATGCCTATTAAAACCTATGTTTTGAGTTACAAAAGTCAAAACATCGATCCCGTGGTCAATGCAATGCAAAGATTCACCATTTGGGTTTAGAAGTTAGTTACGTCGATGAGGTATGAACCTCTTCGCGATGCCCAAAATCAGTACCTTACTAGCTATGTCTTATCTCAGTGTTTATTTTTTTCGATGTTAACTTGTCACTATTTCAATATAACCCTTCTTTAATGTATGAATCTTATAAAAATACAAATCCAGGTTTTGATGAAAAAGATTTAATCTCATATACGCCCCGAAGAGATGGGAAATATATAGATTTTTAATAAAATGACCTTTGGATTTTACTTTGAAAATAAAATGTTCCACTTTAGATACTGGAGAGATACCCATGCGGGACATTACCTTTAATTTTATTTGAAATGTTTTGAAAACATGAATGCAAATAATCATCACAAAGAAATCATGTTAGTAAGGTAACAAATGAAGTAACATAACATTGATCATTCAATGTAATGATAAAGAAAAAGGACGGACTACTAGAATCTATCTCGCAATTGGCATCGATTATCAGGGAATAATTGAATTGTTAATTTTCAATATGCATCTGGGTTTCTTGATTGAACAAGTTTGTTTAACATATTCATGAAAGTTTGAGAAGAAGAAAATTAACTATAGTTGAAAGACAAGGTAGAGTATCCCTTTGGAAAGTTAGGGTTGGAGTATCCCTACAGATGACAAATAATTTTGACAAAAGAGGATTTTTTTTAATCTTGACAATTTTGAAAAGTGGGGTTGGAGTATCCCCTCGAAAGGTCGAGGTTGGAGTATCCCCATGGATGACAAATCATTTTGACAAAGGAAGGTTTTTTTTCAATCTCGATAATTTTGAAAAACGAGGTTGAAGTATCCCCTGGAAGGGCGGGGTTGGAGTATCCCAAAAGTGACACATCTAACACTCTTTAGAAAAGTCAATTTGGAAAACTTAAGTTGACAAAAGTTTATGATTTCGAAAATGTGTGAGCATTTCAACAACTTTTGGCAAAAGAAATTATTATGAATGAGGATGGTAAAGATGTAAAATGTGTTTGTGCCTTGATACAAGCCCATGGGAGGTCAAAGCATATTCTCGAGTCTGATCGGGGTGATACGAAGACAATTGAATATCTCGAGATGAAATTCGGGAGAATAACTTAATTTTGATTGTAACCAAAAATAGAGGACAACATCATGCTATCCTACTTCCCGAATTTATTCTAAATCAATTTAAAGGATTTAGAGGGTGGACAAGATACCACTAGAAAATTAACTTGACGAAGGTCAACCTAAAAATATTCCTAATATCCTAAAAAGTCATTTTCTGGGGGAATAAATTTTCAAGTTTACAATGATTGAGCTGCTAGCAGAGCATATAAGGGACAAGGTGCGTCAAAATTTGAAAAATCACCCCAAGCTCATTTGGCATCAAAAAATTACAAGAGATACCTTTTTGAAAAGGGGATTTCATGAATCTTTTAGGAAAAATGTTTGAAGAATTTGGAAAAATCATTCAGTAGGCTGAACGGCCCAACTAGAATACATGTTTGGATTTTAAAGGTTCTAGATAGTTTAGATTTGAAAAATCATAACTCTCTCATCCGGAATGATCTAGGGGTGAATAAGACATTTTTTTAAAGATAATTTGACATACTTTGAGAGAAAAATATCATAAAATTCATGAAAAATTGTTTAGGATTTTAAAATGATTTTTCAATTTGCAACAGTTATGCTACTAGTAGGGGACAAAGCAAAGTAGGAGATATCTCTTATTTTTTATGTCTACGGGTCCAAACTCGTGTCATTGATGTTCAAACATCTATGACTGAAGGGAAAGAGTGGCATGAGCATCACTAACTCTTTTGTGTAGCCTCGGAGTAGTTTGGGATGATGAAACAGCCCGTTGATCATACCACTTACAATTTTGACTCAAACAAGGTACGAACATTTAGGGAATAATTATAAGGCCATTTTTGTTTCAAAATTAGAAGATTTGAGCTTGTTTAACCAAGATTCTAGATTTGGAAAAATTTAATTTTCACCAAGATATTTTGGAAATTTTAAGGAAAATGCTGAGTCCATGCTAATCCTCATTGGTTAAGGTTAACATGCTTGGCTTGGGGGGGTTTTGAAAATTAGTTTTTTTTTTTATAGCCATAAAACATGCATTTTGACAAAAAGAAGACAACAAACATACAAAGGGATGGCACATAACAAGAATGGGGATGCTAACTTTACCAATGGTTTAGACAAAGAAAATGTCATGGATGCTGAAAATGACAATGATTCATGCAAGCTAATGTGTAAATGTGCTTGGAATGTGTTAGGCTAATGATTCATACATGGATCAATCACAACAAGATGCATGGATATGGCATAAATTGCATAAGCAAGATCTATCAAAATAATAAGGATGAAATGAGGCATTTTGCACATCAAAGAGGCATTAGGGCATCCAAATCATAAACTACCACAACCAAAAGCCACAATAATGCATGATAATCCTAAGAGGGTTATGGAAACATGGAGAGCTCACTAAAATGATGAAGATACTAAAAAACAAAAAATGAAAGTGATAAAGTGAGAAGTTATACCAATAAAACTTCACTTTTGGCCAAACAGTTGGAGCAACAAAGATGGCTTGAATTTCCCTCTCTTCCTTGTTGTTAATAAGCAGGAAAAAGAGAGAGATGATGAGGGTTTGGTTCTGGTATGTATGAGGGTGATTTTTAGAATGTGTAGTGGTTGAAAATTAATGTTTTGGGGCTATTTTTAGGTGCTAAGTAAAAAGCTACGGGATTTGGTTTTTTTGATGCGTGAATGTGTTTTAGAAGTAAAATTGAGCAGGAATCTAACCTTTTTCAGTTGAGATATAAGTGATCTATTTATACCAACATATTGGAGCCAAATTGGAGGTGTTTTTGGTCATTTCTTAATGGGGACAAAGTGATGTCAGCATGGTGGGTATAGAGTGGCTGTAGGGAGCAACTTGCTGCCAATGTGATGGGCATAAGGTGGCT
>JBBYHL010456679.1:0-15298 GCA_038381835.1 Adansonia madagascariensis | reverse complement strand
AGCTAAGCATGTTAACCTTAACCAATGAGGATTAGCATGGACTTAGCATTTTCCTTAAAGTTAGCAAAATATCTTGGTGAAAAGTAAGTTTCCCAGATCTGGAATCTTGGTTAAATGAGCCCGAATCTTTTGATTTTCCAACAAAAATGGCTTTGCACTCATTCCTAAAATGTTTATGCCTTGTTTTTGAGTCAAAACCTTGAGTGGTATGATTAACAGGCTGTTACATTATCCCAAACTACTCTGGGGCTGTGCAAATGAGTTCGTGATGCTCATGCCACTTGTTCCCTTCAGTCATGGATGTTCGAATGTCAATGACTCGAGTGTAGATCCGTAGACATAAAAAATGAGAGATATCCCTTGCTTTGCTTTGTCCCATGCTGGCAGCACACCTGTTACAAATTGAAAAATCACTTTAAAATCCTAAATAATTTTTCATGAATTTTATGATATTTTTTTCTGAAAGTGTGTCAAAATACTTTTAAAAGGAGTCTTGTTTATCCCCAGATCAGTCCGGATGAGAGAGCTACGATTTTTCAAATCCAAACTATCCAGAACCTCTGAAATCCGAACAAGTATTCTGGTTGGGTCGTTCAGACCAACTAAATGATTTTTCCAAAATTTTCAAACATTTTTCCTAAAAGCTTCATGAAATTCCCTTTTCATAAAGGTACTGCTTGCAATTTTTTGATACCAAATGAGTCCGGAATGATTTTTCAAATTTTAACACACCTTGATTCTTGTATACTCTATCGGCAGCGAAATTGATCCAAATTTGAAAATTTATTCCCCCAGAAAGTGACTTTTTGGGATATGGGGAATATTTTTAGATTGACCCTCGTTGAGTCAGCTTTTAGTAGTATCTTGTCCACCCTCTAAATCCTTCAAACCAATCTAGAATAAATTCAGGAAGCAGGATAGCGTGATGCTATCCCCTATTTTCGGTTATGGTCAAAATTGAGTTGTTTTCCCAAATTTCGTCTCAAGACATTCAAATGTCTCCATATCACCTCGATCAGACTTACGAACATGCTTTGACCTCCCATTGGCTCGTATGAAGGCATAGACACATTTTACATCTTTACCATCCTCATTCACAATAATTTCATTTGCCAAAAGTTGTTGAAAGGCTCACACATTCCCTAAATCACAAGGTTTTGCTAACTTAAGTTTTCCAACTCGACTTCTCTAAAGGGTGTCAGACGTGTCACTTTTGGGGATACTCCAACCCTGCCCTTCTGAGGGGATACTCCAACCCCATTTTTCAAAATTGTTAAGATTAAAAAAACCTTCCTTTATCAAAATGATTTGTCATCCATGGAGATACTCCAACCCTAATTTTTTGAGGGGATACTCCAACCCTGTCTTTCAACTGTAGTTAATTTTCTCCTTCTCAGACTTTCATGAATGTGTCAAACAAACCTTGCTCAATCAAGAAACCCAGATACATCTCAAAATTGACAATTCGGTTATTCCTAGATAATCGATGCTAATTGCGAGACAAATTCCAATAGTCTATCCCTTTTTTTTATCATTGCATTGAATGATCCATGTTATGTTACTACATTTGTTGCCTTACTAACATGATTTCTTTGTGATGATTATTTGCATTCATGTTTTCTAATCATTTCAAATAAAACTAAGGGTAATATTCCACATGGGTATCTCTTCAGTGCCTAAGGTGAAATATTCCATTTTTCAAAGTAAAATCCATAGGTCATTTTATCGAAAATCTCTATATTCCCCATCTCTCTGGGGCATATATGAGATTAAATAATTTTCATTTAAACTTGGATTTTTATTTCTATAAGATTCATGCATTAAAAAGGGTTATATCGAAATAATGAGGAGTTAAGATCAAAAGAATCGAAACTAAGATAAGACATAGCGAGTAAGGTACCAATTTCGGGCGTCACGAAGGGGTTCATACCTCATCGTGCATAACCAACTCTCAAACCCAAATGGCGAATCTTTGCATTATGTAGACCACGAGATCGATGTTTTGAGTTTTGTAACTCAAAACTTAGGTTTCAATAGGCATCCGATCATGCCTCACCCAAAATGATCGATGGCGACTCCAAGCGTTGGCCATTTCATGATGGTCGTCCAAGACTGATAAGATGAGCAATTCATCTTATGGCTCCCCCTTACTGTACCACATGTCGAGAATCCATACATTCTCATTCTCATCACATCACCAAAGAAAAGTCTCAGTCAAGAAGACATTTCCAAGTCAGGAAATATTTTAAGTTATAAGCATTCATAAATCAGCAAGCATCCACCTTGGGGTACATTACGACAATAATAATCTCTACTCATTTGGTCATTGGGCACCATAAACACATTTTCCTCATTTGGATACACGGTTTTGATGCTTTGGTTTGAAAAGAAAAGCTTTTCTTTTCACCATTTTCCTTAGAATTAAGGTTCATCCCTCAAATGGGACAAACTTGTCGTAATAGTCTCCATTCATTTTTTGATTGGGCATGATAAACACATTCTCTTCGTTGGGATACACAGTTCTAATGCTTTGATTTATCCAGAGAAGCTTTTTATTCCATCATTTTCCTTAGAATCAAAGCTCGCCCCTCAAATGGGATAAACTTAGATTCTTCTAATAATCTCTATTCCTTTGGTGATTAGGCACCATAAAGACATTCTCCTCATTGGTATACATGGTTTTAATGCTTTAAGTTGGCAAGAGAAGCTTTTCATTAAACCATTTTCTTTTGAATCAAAGTTCATCCATCATTGGATAAACTTGGATTCTCATAAAAATCTTCATTCTTTTTGTGATTGGGCACCATAAACACGTTCTACTCACTAGGATACACGGTTTTGATGCTTTAGTTTTGAAAGAAAATATTTTCTTTCCACCTTTTCCCTTAGAATCAAATTTCATCCATCAAGTGAGACAAACATGGATTATCATATTAATCTCTGTTCATTTGGTGATTGGGCACAATAAACACATTCTCCTCATTTGGATATACAAGTTTGACACTTTGGTTTAGAAAGAAAAGTATTTCTTTCCATAATTTTCCTCAGAGTCAAGGTTCATTCCTCAAATAGGACAAGCTTGGATTATCGTAATAGTCTCCATTCATTTCATGATTGGGCATGATAAACACATTCTCTTCATTAGGATACAAAGTTTTGATGCTTTGATTTGGTAAGAGAAGCTTTTCGTTCCACCATTTTCCTTAGAATCAAAGCTTGTCCCTCAGATGGGACAAACTTAGATTCTTTAAATAATCTCCATTCTTCTAGGATTGGGCACCATAAATACATTCTCTTTATTGGTATACGTGGTTTTCATGCTTTGACTTAGCAAGAGAAGCCTTTCATTGCACCTTTTTCTTCATAATCAAAGTTTATCCACCATGGGACAAACTTGGATTCTCATAATAATCTCCATTATTTTTGTGATTGGATAATTTAAACACATTCTACTCACTAGTATACATGGTTTTGATGCTTTAATTATGAAAGAAAAGCTTTTTTTTTCCACCTTTTTCCTTAGAATCAAAGTTTATCTATCAAGTGAGACAAACATGGATTATCGTAATAATCTTTATTCATTTGGTGATTAGGCACTATAAACACATTCTTCTCATTTGGATACACGGTTGTGATGCTTTGGCTTAGAAAGAAAAGCTTTTCTTTCCACCATTTTCCTTAGAATCAAGATTCGTCCCACAACCGTGATAAACTTGGATTATCATAATAGTTTCATTCAATTTGTGACTGGCATGATAAATGCATTCTATTCTTTGGGATACACAGTTTTGATGCTTTGATTTGGCAAGAGAAGCTTTTCATTCTGCCATTTTCCTTAGAATCAAATATCATCCCTCAAATGGGACAAACTTAGATTCTTGAAATAATCTCTATTCTTTCGGTGATTGGGCACCATAGGCAAATTCTCCCCAGGGTATATATAGTTTTAATGCTTTGACTAGGCAAAAGAAGCTTTTCCTTACACCATTTTCCTTAGAATCAAAGTTCATCCATCATGAAACAAACTTGGATTCCCATAATAATCTCCATTCTTTTTAGGATTATAAACACGTTCTACTAACTAGGATACACGATTTTGATGCTTTCATTTAGCAAGAGAAGCTTTTCATTCCACCAATTCCTTAGAATCAAAGCTCATCCCTCAAATGGGACAAACTTAGATTCTCATAATAATCTCTATTCTTTTTGAGATTGGGCACCATACACACGTTTTCCTCATCGGTATACAAGGTTTTAATGCTTTAACATGGCAAGAGAAGCTTTTCATTGCACCATCTTCTTCTAAATCAAAGTTTGCCCATCATGGGAGAAACTAGGATTCTTATAATAATCTTCATTCTTTTTGTGATTGGGCACTATAAATAGGTTCTACTCACTAAGATCACGGTGTTGATGCTTTGGCTTTGAAAGAAAAGCTTTTTATTCCACATTTTTCCTTAGAATCAAAGTGCATCCATCAAGTGAGAAAAACATGGATTATCATAATAATCTCCATTCATTTGGTCATTTGGCACTATAAACAAATTTCCTTATTTGGATACATGATTTTGATGCTCCGATTTGGAAAGAAAAACCTTTTTTTTCCACCGTTTTCCTTAAAATCAAGGTTCGTCCCTTAAATGGGACAAACTTGGATTATCGTAAAACACTTCACTCATTTTGTGATCGGTATGATAAATACATTCTCTTCATTGGGATACACAGTTTTGATGCTTTGATTTGGCAAGAGAAGCTTTTCATTCCACCATTTTCCTTAGAATCAAAGCTCGTCCCTCAAATGAGACAAACTTAGATTCTCATAATAATCTCCATTTTTTTAGTGATTGGGCACTATAAACACATTCTCCTCATTTGTATACATCGTTTTAATGCTTTGACTAGGCGAGACAAGCTTTTCATTGCACCATTTTCCTTAGAATCAAAGTTCATCCAACATAAGACAAACTTGGATTCTCATAATAATCTCCATTCTTTTTGTGAGTAAGCACTATAAACATGTTCTACTCACTAGGATACACGGTTTTGATGCTTTGATTTGGCAATAGAAGCTTTTCATTCCATCAATTCCCTAAGAATCAAATCTCATTCCTCAAATGTAAAAAACTTAGATTCTCATAATAATCTCCATTCTTTTGGTGATTGGGCACCATAAACACATTCTCCTCATTGGTATACTTGGTTTTCATGCTTTGATGAGGCGATATAAGGTTTTCATTGAACCATTTTCCTTAGAATCAAAGATTCATCCATCATGAGACAAACGTTGATTCTCATAATAATCTTCATTCTTTTTGTGATTGGGACGATAAACACCTTCTACTCATAAGCATACACGGTTTTAATGCTTTGATTTGGCAAGAGAAGCTTTTCATTCAACCTTTTCCTTAGAATCAAAGCTCATCCCTTAAATGGGATAAACTTGGATTCTCTTAATAATCTTTATTCATTTCAAGATTGGGCACCATAACCACATTCTCCTCATTTGTATACATAGTTCTAACACTTTGACATGGCAAGAGAAGCTATTTGTTGTACCATCTTCCTCAGAATCAAAGTTCATCCATCATGTGACAAACTAAGATTCTCATAATAATCTCTATTCTTTTTGTGATTAGGTACTATAAACAGGTTTTCTCACTAGGATATATAGTTTTGATGCCTTGGTTTTGAAAGAAAAGCTTTTCATTCAATTTTTTTCCTTAGAATCAAAGTTCATCCATCAAATAAGAAAAACATGGATTGTCATAATAATCTCCATTCATTTGGTGTTTGGGCACCATAAACACATTCTCCTCATTTAGATACATGATTTTGATCCTTTGGATTAGAAAGAAAAGCTTTTCTTTCCACAATTTTCCTTAGAATCAAGGTTTGTCCCTCAAATAGGACAACTTGGATTATCATAATACTCTCCATTCATTTTTTGATCAGGCATGATAAACACATTCTCTTCATTTGGATTCATAGTTTTAATGCTTTGATTTGGCACGAAAAGCTTTTCATTCCACCATTTTCCTTAGAATCAAAGCTTATCCCAAAAATGGGATAAACTTAGATTCTCAAAATAATCTTCATTCTTTCGGTGTTTGGGTAGCATAAGCACATTCTCCTCCTTGGTATACGTGGCTTTAATGCTTTGACTTGGCAAGAGAAGCTTTTCGTTGCACCAATTTCCTTAGAATCAAAGTTCTTCCATCTTGAGACAAACTTGGATTCTCATAATAATCTCCATTCTTTTTGTGATTGGGTGCTATAAACATATTCTACTCACTAGGATACATGATTTTGATGCTTTGATTTATCAAGAGATGGTTTTCATTCTACCATTTTCCTTAGAATCAAAGCTCATCCCAAAAATGGGACAAACTTAGATTCTTGAAATAATCTCCATTCTTTCGGTGATTGGGTAGCATAAGCATATTCTCCTCATTGGTATGCGTGGTTTTAATGCTTTGACTTGGCAAGAAAAGCTTTTCATTGCACCATTTTCCTTAGAATCAATGTTCGTTCATCATGGGACAAACTTGGATTCTCATAATAATCTCCATTCTTTTTGTGATTGGGCACTATAAACACATTCTATTCACTAGGATACATGGTTTTGATGCTTTGATTTGGGAAGAGAAGCTTTTCATTCCACCACCATTTTCCTTAGAATCAAAGCTCATCCCTCAAATGGGACAAACGTACATTCTCATAATAATCTTCATTCTTTAGGTGATTGGGCACCATAAACACATTCTCCTCATTGGTATACATGGTTTTAATGCTTTAACTAGCCAATAGAAGCTTTTTATTGAACCATTTTCCTTAGAATCAAAGTTCTTCCATCATTGGAAAAACTTGCATTCCTATAATAATCTCTATTCTTTTCGTGATAGGGTACCATAAACACATTCTCCTCATTGGTATACGTGGTTTTAATGCTTTGACTTGGCAAGAGAAGCATTTCATTACACTATTTTCTTTAGAATCAAAGTTCATCCATCATGGGAAAAACTTGGTTTCTCATAATAATCTCTATTCTTTTTGTGATTAGGCAAAATAAATAATGTTCTACTCACTAGGATGCCCGGTTTTGATATTTGGTTTTGAAAAAAAAAGCTTTTCTTTCCACCTTTTTCCCTAGAATCAAAGTTCATCCATCAGGTGAGACTAACAAGGATTATCGTAATAATCTCCATTCATTTTGTGATTGGACACTACAAACACATTCTCCTCATTTGGATACACGGTTTTGCTGCTTTAGTTTAGAAAGAAAAGCTTTTCTTACCACAATTTTCCCTAGAATCAAGGTCCGTCCCTCAATTGGCACAAACATAGATTATCGTAATAGTCTCTATTCATTTTGTGTTTAGGCATGATAAACACATTCTCTTCATTGGGATACAGAGTTTTGATGCTTTTATTTGGCAAGAAATGCTTTTCATTCCACCATTTGCCTTCGAATCAAAGCTCATGCCTCAAATGGGATGAACTTAGATTCTTGAAATAATCTCTATTCTTTTAGTGATTGGGCACCATAAACACATTTTTCTTATTGGTAAACATGGTTTTACTGCTTTGACATGGCAAGAGAAGCTTTTCATTGCACCATTTTCTTTAGAATCAAAGCTTGTCCATCATAGGACAAACTTGGATTCTCATAATAATCTCCATTCTTTTTGTGATTGGCATTATAAGCACGTTCTACTCACTAGGATACATAGTTTTGATGCTTTAGTTTTGAAAGAAAAGATTTTCTTTCCACCTTTTTCCTTAGAATCAAAGTTCATCTATGAAGTGAGACAAACATGGATTATCGTAATAGTCTCTATTCATTTTATGATTAGGCATGATAAACACATTCTCTTCATTGGGATAAGGAGTTTTAATGCTTTGATTTGGCAAAAGAAACTTTTCATTCCACCATTTTCCTTAGAATCAAAGCTCGTCCCACAAATGGGACAAACTTACATTCCTGAAATAATCTCCATTCTTTCGGAGATTGGGCACCATAACCACATTCTCCTCATTGGTAAACATGGTTTTAATGCTTTGACTTGGCAAGAAAAGCTTTTCATTGAACCATTTTCCTTAGAATCAAAGTTCATCCATCATGAGACAAACTTGGATTCTCATAATAATATCCATTCTTTTTGTGATTGGGCACTAATAACATGTTCTACTCACTAGGATACACGATTTTGATGTTTGATTTGGGAAGAGAAGCTTTTCATTCCACCATTTTCCTTAGAATAAAAGCTCATCCCCCAAATGGGACAAACTTAGATTCTCAAAATAATCCCCATTCTTTCAGTGATTGGCACCATAAACATATTCTTCTTGTTGGTATACATGGTTTTAATGCTTTCACTTAGCAAGAGAAGCTTTTCATTGCTCCAGTTTCTTTAGAATCAAAGTTTATCCATCATGGGAAAAACTTGGATTCCTATAATAATCTCTATTCTTTTTGTAATTGGGCAAAATAAACATGTTTTACTCACTAGGATGCACTGTTTTGATGCTTTGGTTTTGAAAGAAAAGCTTTTCTTTCCACCTTTTTGCTTAGAATCAAGGTTTATCTATCAAGAGAGACAAACATGGATTATCATAATAATATCCATTCATTTGGTGATTGGGAACTATAAACACATTCTCCTCATTTGGATACATAGTTTTGATGCTTTGGTTTGGAAAGAAAAGGTTTTCTTTCCACTATTTTCCTTAAAATCAAGGTTCATCCCTTAAATGGACAAACTTGGATTATCGTAATAGTCTCTATTCATTTTGTGATTGGGCATGATAAACACATTCTCTTCATTGGGATACATAACTTTGATGCTTTAATTTGGCAAGATAAGCTTTTCATTCCACCATTTCTTTAGAATCAAAGCTCATCCCAAAATAGGACAAACTTAGATTCTCAAAATAATCTCTATTTTTTTAGTGATTGGGCACCATAAGCACATTCTTCTTATTGGAATACATGGTTTCAATGCTTTGACCTGGCAAAAGAAGCTTTTCATTGCACCATTTTCCTTAGAATCAAGGTGCATCCATCATGAGACAAACTTGGATTCACAAAATAATCTCCATTCCTTTTGTGATTGAGCACTATAAACACATTCTACTAACTAGGATACACAGCTTTGATGCTTTGATATGGCAAGAGAAGCTTTTCATTCCACCATTTTTCTTAGAATCAAAGCTCATCCCACAAATGGGACAATCTTAGATTCTCAAAATAATCTCCATTCTTTCGGTGATTGGGCACTATAATCACATTCTCCTCATTGGTATACATGGTTTTAATGCTTTAACTTGGCAAGAGAAGCCTTTCATTGCACCATTTCCTTAGAAACAAAGTTCGTCCATCAAGAGGCAGACTTGGATTCTCATAAGAATCTCCATGCTTTTTGTGATTGGGCATCATATACATATTCTACTCACTAGGATACACTGTTTTGATGCTTTGGTTTTGAAGGAAAAGCTTTTCTTTCCACCTTCTTCCCTAGAATCAAAGTTCATCCATCAAGTGAGATAAACATGGATTATCGTAATAATCTCCATTCATTTGGTGATTAGGCTCTGCAAACACATTCTCCTTATTTGGATACACGGTTTTGATGCTTTGGTTTGGAAAGAAAAGGTTTTCTTTCCACTATTTTCCTTAGAATCAAGGTTTATCCCTCAAATGGGACAAACTAGGATTATCGTAATAATCTTCATCCATTTTGTGATTAGGCATGATAAACACATTCTCTTCATTAGGATACAGAGTTTTGATGCTTTCATTTGGCAAGAAAAGCTTTTCATTCCACCATTTTCCTTAGAATCAAAGCTCATCCCTCAAATGGGACAAACTTAGATTCTCAAAATAATCTCCATTCTTTCGGTGATTGGGCACCACAAACACATTCTCCTTATAGGTAAACATGGTTTTAATGCTTTGACTTTGCAAGAGAAACTTTTCATTGCACCGTTTTCTTTAGAATCAAAGTTAGTCCATCATGGGGTAAACTTGGATTTTCATAATAATCTCCATTCTTTTTATGGTTGGTCATTATAAACCCGTTTTACTCACTAGGATACACGGTTTTGATGCTTTAGTTTTGAAAGTTAAGATTTTCTTTTGACCTTTTTCTTTAGAATCAAAGTTTACCTATCAAGTGAGACAAACATGGATTATCGTAATAATCTCATTCATTTGATGATTGGGCACTATAAACACATTCTCCTCATTTGGACACACAGTTTTGCTGCTTTGGTTTGGAAAGAAAAGCTTTTCTTTTCACTATTTTCCTTAGAATCAAGTTTCAACCCCTAAACGGGACAAACTTGGATTATCAAAATAGTCTCTATTCATTTTGTGATTGGGCATGATAAACACATTCTCTTCATTTGGATACAGAGTTTTGATGCTTTGATTTGGCAAGAAAAGCTATTCATTCCACCTTTTTCCTTGGAATCAAAGTTCCTCCTTCAAATGGGTTAAACTTAAATTCTTAAAATAATCTCCATTCTTTCGGTGAGTGGGCACCATAAACACATTCTCTGCATTGGTGTATATGGTTTTAATGCTTTGACTTGGCAAGAGAAGCTTTTCATTGCACCATTTCCTTTAGAATCAAAGTTCATCTATCATGGTATAAACTTGGATTCTCATAATAATCTCCATTCTTTTTGTGATTGGGCATTATAAACACGTTTTAGTCACTGGGATACACGGTTTTGATGCTTTGGTTTTGAAAGAAAAGCTTTTCTTTCCACTTTTTTCCTTAGAATCAAAGTTCATCCATCCGGTAAGACAAACATGGATTATCATAATAATCTCCATTCATTTGGTGATTGGGCACTATAAACACATTCTCCTCATTTGGATACACGATTTTGATGCTTTGATTTGGAAAGAAAAGGTTTTCCTTCCACCATTTTCCTTAGAATCAAGGTTCGTCCCTCAAATGGGATAAACTTGGATTATGTAATAGTCTCCATTAACTTTGTGATTAGGCATGATAAACACATTCTATTCATTGGGATACACAATTTTGTTGCTTTGATTTGGTAAGAGAAGCTTTTCAATCCACCATTTTCCTTAGAATCAAAGCTTATCCTAAAAATGGGATAAACTTAGATTCTCGAAATAAGCTCCACTCTTTTGGTGATTTGGCACCACAAGCACATTCTCCTCATTGGTATACGTGGTATTAATGCTTTAAATTTGCAAAAGAAGCTTTTCATTGTAATATTTTCCTTAGAATCAAAGTTCGTCCATCATGAGACAAATTGGATTCTCAAAATAATCTCTATTCTTTTTATGATTGGGGACTATAGACACGTTCTACTGTCTAAGATACACGGTTTTGATGCTTTGATTTGGCAAGAGAAGCCATTCATTCCACCATTTTCCTTAGAGTCAAAGCTCCTCCTTCAAATTGGACAAACTTAGATTCTTAAAATAATCTCCATTCTTTCAATGATTAGGCATCATAAACACATTCTTCTCGTTGGTATGCATGGTTTTACTGCTTTGACTTGGCAAGAGAAGCTTTTCATTACACTATTTTCTTTAGAATCAAAGTTCATCCATCATGGGACAAACTTGGATTCTCATAATAATCGGGTATAATAAACACGTTATACTCAGCAGGATACAGGGTTTTGATGCTTTGGTTTTGAAAAAAAAAGCTTTTCTTTCCACCTTTTTCCCTAGAATCAAGTTCATCTATCAAGTGAGACAAACATCTATTATCGTAATAATCTCCATTCATTCGGTGATTGGGCACTACAAACACATTCTCCTCATTTGGATACACAGTTTTGTTGCTTTAGTTTGGAAAGAAAAGCTTTTCTTGCCACCATTTTTCTTAGAATCAAGGTTCATCCCTTAAACTGGACAAACTTGGATTATCGTAATAATGTCCATTCATTTGGTTATTGGGCACTATAAACACATTCCCCTTAATTTGATACACGGTTTTATGGCTTTGGTTTGGAAAGAAAAGCTTTTCTTTTCACCATTTTCCTTAGAATCAAGGTTCATCCCTCAAACGGGACAAACTTGGATTATCGTAATAGTCTTCATTTATTTTTTGATTAGGCATGATAAACACATTCTCTTTATTGGGATACAGAGTTTTGATGCTTTGATTTGGCAAGAAAAGCTTTTCATTCCACTATTTTCCTTAGAATCCAAGCTTATCCCTCAAATGGGACAAACTTAGATTCTCGAAATAATCTCTATTCTTTCGGTGATTGGGCACCATAAACACATTTTCCTCATCGGTAAACATGGTTTTAATGCTTTGACTTGGCAAGAGCAGTTTTTCATTGCACCATTTCTTTAGAATCAAAGTCCGTCCATCATGGGAAAAAGTTGGATTCTCATAATAATCTCCATTCTTTTTATGATTGGGCACTATAAACATGTTTTACTCACTACGATACACGATTTTGATGCTTTGATTTTGCAAGAGAAGCTTTTTATTCCACCATTTTTCTTAGGATCAAAGCTCATCCCTCGAATAGGATAAACTTAGATTCTCGTAATGATCTCCATTCTTATGGTGATTGGGCAACATAAACACATTCTCCTTATTGGTATACATGATTTTAATGCTTTGACAAGGCAAGAGAAGCCTTTCATTTCACCATTTTCCTTAGAATCAAAGTTAGTCCATCATTGGACAAACTTGGATTCTCATAATAATCTCCATTCTTTTTGTGATTGTCCATTATAAACAAGTTCTACTTAATAGGATACATGGTTTTGATGCTTTAGTTTTGAAAGAAAATATTTTTCCACATTTTCCTTAGAATCAATGTTCATCTATTAAGTGAGACAAACATGGATTATCGTAATAATGTCCATTCATTTGGTTATTGGGCACTATAAACACATTCCCCTCAATTTGATACACGGTTTTATGGCTTTGGTTTGGAAAGAAAAGCTTTTTTTTTCACCATTTTCCTTAGAATCAAGGTTCATCCCTCAAACGGGACAAACTTGGATTATCGTAATAGTCTTCATTTATTTTTTGATTAGGCATGATAAACACATTCTCTTCATTGGGATACAGAGTTTTGATGCTTTGATTTGGCAAGAAAAGCTTTTCATTGCATCATTTTCCTTAGAATCAAAACTCATCCCTCTAATGGGACAAACTTGGATTCCTGAAATAATCTCCATTCTTTCAGCGATTGGGCACCACAAGCACATTCTCCTCATTAGTAAACAAGGTTTTAACTCTTTGACTTGGCAAGAGCAGCTTTTCATTGAACCATTTTCTTTAGAATCAAAGTTCGTCCATCATGGGAAAAAGTTGGATTCTCATAATAATCTCCACTCTTTTTGTGATTGGGTACCATAAATACGTTTTACTCACTACGATACACGATTTTGATGCTTTGATTTGGCAAGAGAAGCTTTTCATTCCACCATTTTCCTTAGGATCAAAGCTCATCCCTCATATAGGATAAACTTAGATTCTCATAATATTCTCCATTCTTATGGTAATTGGGCAACATAAACACATTCTCCTCATTGGTATATATGATTTTAATGATTTGACGAGGCAAAAGAAGCCATTCATTGCACTATTTTCCTTAGAGTCAAAGTTTGACCATTATGGGACAAACTAGGATTCTTATAATAATCTCCATTTTTTTTGTGATTGGGCATAATAAACATGTTCTAGTCACTAGGATACATGGTTTTGATGCTTTGGTTTTGAAAGAAAAGCTTTTCTTTCCACCTGTTTTCTTAGAATCAAAGTTCACCCATCAAGTGAGATAAACATGGATTATTGTAATAATCTCCATTTATTTGGTGATGGGGCATTATAAACACATTCTCCTCATTGGATACAGGGTTTTGATGCTTTGGTTTGGAAGGGAAAGGTTTTCTTTCCACTATTGATTATCGTAATAGTCTCCATTCATTTTGTGATTAGGCAAGATAAACATATTCTCTTCATTGGGTTACACAATTTTAATGCTTTGATTTGGCAAGAGAAGCTTTTAATTCCACCATTTTCCTTGGAATCAAAGCTTATCCCAAAAATGGGACAAACTTAGATTCTCGAAATAATCTCCATTCTTTCAGAGATTGGGCACCATAAGCACATTCTCCTCATTGTTATACATGGTTTTAATTCTTTGACTTGGCAAAAGAAGCTTTTCATTGCACCATTTTCCATAGAATCAAAGTTCATCCATCATGAGATAAACTTAGATTTTCATAATAATCTCTATACTTTTTGTGTTTGGGCACTATAAACACATTTTACTCACAAGGATACATGGTTTTGATGCTTTAATTTGGTAAGAGAAGCTTTTTACTCCACCATTTCCCTTAGAATCAAAGCTCATCTCTTAAATGGGACAAACTTAGATTCCCAAAATAATCTTCATTCTTTCAGTGACTGGTTACCATAAACACATTCTCCTCGTTGGTATGCATGGTTTTAATGCTTTGACTTGGTAAGAGAAGCTTTTCACTACATCATTTTCTTTAGAATCAAAGTTCGCCCTTCATGGGACAAACTTGGATTCTCACAATAATCTCCATTCTTTTTGTGATTAGGAATTATAAACACGTTCTACTCACTTGGATACATGATTTTGATGCTTTAGTTTTGAAAGAAAAGATTTTCTTTCTAGCTTTTTCCTTAGAATCAAAGTTCATCTATAAAGTGAGATAAACATGGATTATCATAATAATCTCTATTCATTTGGTGATTGGGCACTATAAACACACTTTCCTTATTTGGATACATGGTTTTGGTAGTTTGGTTTGGAAGGAAAAGCTTTTCTTTCCATTATTTTCCTTAAAATCAAGGTTCATCCCTTAAACGTGACAAACTTAGATTATTGTAATAGCTTCCATTCATTTATTTGGATATGGAGTTTTGATGCTTTGATTTGGCAAGAAAAGCTTTTCATTCTACCATTTTCCTTAGAATCAAAGCTCATCCTTTAAATGGGACAAACTTAGATTCTCAAAATAATCTCTATTCTTTTAGTGATTGGGCAGCATGAACACATTCACCTTATTGGTATACATGGTTTTAATGCTTTGACCTGGCAAGAGAAGCTTTTCATTGCACTATTTCCTTAAGAATCAAAGTTTATCCATCATGGGAAAAACAAGGATTCTCATAATAATCTCAATCTTTTTTGTGATTGGGCATAATAAAGACGTTCTACTCACTAGGATACATGTTTTTGATGCTTTGGTTTTGAAAGAAAAGCTTTTCTTTCCACCTTTTCCTTTAGCATCAAAGTTCATCCATCA
>JBBYHL010456668.1:42143-53104 GCA_038381835.1 Adansonia madagascariensis | reverse complement strand
TAAGAATCATTAAAAAAGAGGAAGCGACTGAGTTTTTGAAGTTTATAAAGCATAGTGAGTATAATATTGTAGAGCAGTTGAAATAACAACCTACAAAAATCTCTTTGTTAGCTCAACTACTCAGCTCAGAGTTGCATCTAAATGCCCTATTAAAAATGCTTAACTAGGTATACATTTCTCAAGAATATCTATAAACAAACTTGATCACCTAGTAAACAATATTGTTGCTTACAACTTCATTTCATTCAATGATGATGAAATATCATCAGGAAGGGCTATTTCTGTAAAAGGCCTTCATTTAACAGTAAACTCTAATGGCACAATATTGCCCAAAGCCCTTATTTGACAATGGATCAGCTCTCAAATGTAATGCTATTAATCACTTTTTCCTGCTTGCCAGTTGATATTAGCCTAATTAAACATAACTAGATGGTTCTCAAGGCATTTGATAGAATAAAAAAAATTAAAGGGATCATTTTAATTACTTTAATATCATACCATGCCTATTCGAGATAGAGTTTCATGTTATGGATATTGTCTTAGCATATAATTATTTATTGTGGTGACTACGGATTCATTCTATCATGCTATACCATCATCACTTTATAAAAAATTCAAGTTTGTAATTGATGAAAAAAATGGTTAACGTATTTAGGGAGGAAGATGTCATAGCCATGACTTCTACTAAGGTCTCATATGTTAAGACAAATCCTGAAGCCTTTGAACCTTTAAGATCATTAACACTACTTTTGTGGCAGAAGGGTCTATAATCCAGAAACCTAGGCTATCAAAAAGCTCTCACATGGGCATTAAACTTACGATTAGAAGACGGGCTCAAGCAAAGAGGTGTTCAAAAAATATTTTCAAGGGATGAGCTAATCCATCGATATAGTGGGCAAAAGAAACTAACATGGGCTGGGATTTAAGTCGAAGAATAGTCAGAAGAAGAAAGAGAACAAAAATCAACAAAAAAAGCCATCCTAGGCCATAAGCTAGGAACTATGTTAAAAGATAGCTATCTACCCTTCCTAAAAGAAATTTTTTTGTAGCGAAGGGGTTACTAATCTAGAAACCAAAGGAAAAAAAATAAAGATGCTATAATAATGATCAACAACGCTTTCGAGAATTATCAAGTGGCCTTTATTAGGGAAAACAGTGATAAGCCAAATAATGATCGTCGAATCTGCCCATGTCCTCCTAAATATATTTGGAAGAATTAGGCTATTATCGAGAAAACTATAGCATTTAGGCTATTTCCAAGAGCTCACTTTGATATTTAAACATATTTTTGTAAAAGAAATTAAAGTGTTAAATTATCATTGTCAGAAATAAAATGCATATAACCTTTTGTTTATCTTTAATTTCTTTCACATCAATATTCCCTTTTTCTTTTCTGCATACATATTCACAAATCATGCCATCTATTTTTTTGACCATTTTTTCCTTTTTTGCAAATTCCCTACTCAAAGTGAAGTAAATGATCATAATCATGATTCAAAGGTTGATTTTGAATGAGAGGTTGGCTTGAATGAGGTTGATTTCGAAGAAAATATTGATGATTATAGTTTGCCTCCTAATCTACTAAAAATAATTGAGTGAGTGGATGAATGAATAATGCCTCGTGAAGAATCTACAGAGGTGATAAATTTAAGGGATGATGAAAATGATAGAAAAGAAGTCAAAATGAAGACTGCTCTCATTTTCGCAACTAGAAAAAAATTAATAAGTTTACTTTGGGAATTTTAAGATGTTTTCGTATGGTCCTACCATGGCATGCCAAAATTGGATACGAAAGTCTTGGACCATAAATTACTTGTAAAACTAAAATGAAAATTGATTTAGCAAAAGTTAAGAATAATGAAGTTGAAAATAAAAAATAGGTAAAGAAACAATTCAAAGGTGACAAAAAATCAGTAATAGCTTGCAAATATTATTTTGGTTCCCAAAAAGGATGGTAGAGTTAGAATGTTTGTAGACTGCCAAGACCTAAATCTAGATAATTTCCCCTTTCTCGACATAGATACTCTGGTGGATAATAATGTGAAGAATTATTTGTTTCCTTTAATGGATGAATTTTTGAGGTATAACCAAATAAAGATGGCATTAAAAGACATGGAAAAGACCACATTTGTCATAATGTGAGGAACATTTTATTATAAGATGATGCCGTTTGGATAAAAGAATGCTGAAGCAACTTATCAAAGGGCAATGGTCACTCTATTCCACAATATGATGCGCAAAGACATAGAAGTTTAAATATATGATATGGTTGCTAAGTCACCTTAAGAGGAAGGTTATATTATGGATTTATGAAAGCTATTCAAAAAATTAAGAAAGTACTAGTTGAAATTGAATCTGACAAAATGTACTTTTAGTGTAAGGTTAATAAAGTTATTAGGCTTCATTGTGAGTAAAAAAGGGGATTGAAGTTGATCCAGATAAGATTGAAGCCATCCAAGAATTACCATCCCCTCGTATGCAAAAAGAGGTGGAAAATTTCTTAGGAAGGTTGAATTACATTGCCAGATTTATATCCTAACTTATAGACAAGTGCGGCTTGATATTTCAACTCTTACGAAAACAAAACCCTAGTAAATGGATTGATGAATGCTAGGAAGCATTTTAGAAAGTTAAGCATTATCTCTAATGTTGGTAACACCTATACTGAGGCAACCTTTGATTCTATACCTATTAGTATATGAATGGTCTATAGGTTATGTGCTAGGGTAGCAAGATGAGACATGGAGAAAGGAACAAGTGATTTATTACCTCAGTAAAAAGTTCTTAGACTAAGAGGTAAATTATTCTTAAATAGAAAAGATATGATATGTCTTAGTTTGGACTACAAAATGGCTTCGACAATACATATTGTATCATACAACCTAGCTGATCATCAAGATAAACCCAATCAAGTATTTATTCAAAGCACCAGCTCTGTCAAGAAGGATAGCTTGATGGTAAGTCTTGCTATCTAAATATGTTATGGGTTTTGTGAGTCAAAAGGCAATCAAAGGAAGCATTATTGCTAAAAATCTTAGGAAGTCAAGCATTTAATGATTATCAGCCATTGAATTTTAACTTTATTAATGAGGATTTAATGAATATTTTGGTTAAAGAGGAAAAGCCGTCAGAGGAATTAAATGGAAGATGTATTTCGATAACGTCAAATGCTTTAAGCCATGGAATCATGGTAATCTTAATATCTCCAAAAAAGGACAATTACCTTTTCACCGCTTGATTGGACTTCAACTATACAAAAATGTAGCAGAATATGAAGCATGTCTTATGGGACTTCAAGCAACTATAGAAAAAAAAAGTTTGATCATTGCAAGTTTATTGGGACTCAGCCTTGGTGATTTATTAATTACACAGAGAATGAGAAACTCAAGATTCAAGGATGCAATAATATAGAAAGTTGATTTAAGAATTGCTTAAAGAGTTTGAGAAAGTGGAATTCATTCATCTACCTAAGATATTAATCAAATGGCAGATGCTCTAGCCACCATGGCTTTGATGTTTAAAGTAAATGAAGGGCAAGAGGTAATGCCATTTTAAATGAGCATATATAAGTCTTCAGCGTACTATTATGATGTCAAAATGGAAACTGATAGTTTCCCATGGTATCAAGACATCAAAAAATATCTTAAGGATCGAGTATACTTGGACAATGTCTCCGAAATGGACAAAAAAATTTAAAAAGGCTAGCAATAAATTTTATCCTAGATCGAGAGATTTTTTACAAAAAGAGTTATGATCAAATGCTGCTAAAATGTATTGATGTTCTTGAAGAACATAAGATATTAGAAGAAGTGCATGAGGGTTATTTGCAGATTCTATGCGAATAGACACAGAATAGCAAGGTAAATCATGAGATTGGGTTATTTTTGGATGACCATGAAGGGTGATTGTATTAAGTATGCCCAGAAGTGTCATAAATGCCAAGTCTATGCTAACAGGATCCATGTACCATCTTTGCAATTGCACGTTATAACCATGCCATAGCCTTTCTCCATATGGAGTGGACCAATTACCCTTACAGCTTTGAATTGTCATCACTTCATCTTGGTGGCTATATAGATTACTTCACCAAATAGGTCAAAGCAACCTCCTATACATATGTGGCAAGGTCGAAGGTGATAAAAGTTTTGAGGATCAACATCGTTTAATTAGGATCCTTGAAAGAATTATAAGGGATAGTACCTCTAATTTGAATGATAAATTAATGATGGGGTGTGTACCCTACTTAAAATTTCCCATCACAATTCAGTGATATATCATTTAAAAATGAACAGAGCCATAGAGACCTACAAGATTGGCATGAAAGACTCCCCTTTGCTCTCTTGGCATATAAAACCTCGATCCAAACTTTAACTAAGCCAATGCTTTATTCGTTAGTCTACAACATGAAAGCTGTCTTACCAATTGAAGTAGAGATCCTTTCACTTCACGTTCTGATGGAAACCAAGTCAAAGGAAACCAAATGGGTCTGAGATCGTTAGAAGCAGTGAAATTTCATTGAAAAAAAAGGCTAAAAGCTATTCAACATGGGCAGATGTAGAAAAAAAAGAATGATGTGAGCACATGATAAGAAAATGCATTCCATGAAATTCCATAAAGGAGAATTGGTACTGAGAAAAATTTTGCCTAAACAAAAGGATCTTTGGGACAAATGGGTGCCTAATTAGGAAGGGTCTTATGTAGTCTAGAAGGCATTTTCAAAAGGAGCATTAATATTGGTAAAGATGGATGGAGGCATTCTACCAAACCCCATCAGTTCAGATAATTTAAAGAAGTATTATGCCAAAAAAATAAAAAAAAAAAAGATGAAAACCCAAAAGTGCATCCATTCCACAAAAAAAAATTAGATGAAAACCTAAAGAAGGTGTCTAATTAAAGGTGATATAAAAGAGAGGCTTTAAGTTGAAAACTAAAACGATGGCTTAAGCATGTGAAAGGAATGACCAAAGCAGAATTTATCGAAAGACTGAATCTGAAAGGGGCATAAATCAAAAGCATTTTCAAGAGATAGATCTTTATGAAAGTAAGCATTCCATTTAGAAGAAAGCTTTGAAGAACTAAATTGGAGATTCCATTTATATTAATAATATCTAGATCTCTTTTATACTTTACTATCATTTCTATAAAATAGCTAATGTTGTATCTTCTTTTATTGTTACAATACAAGTATATATTTTTTTTCATACCTTTGTTAAAATATTTTTAACCATGCTAATGTTTCTGCTAAATGATAATTAAAATTTTAGGGAAATATAAATTACTGAAAAGATGACAAATTCATTTCTTTACATTATTTAGAATAAAATATTATAGGGAACTTAGTTAATATTTAAAATTTTTTCAGACATTTTAGGAAGGATTAAAGAGGACAAATGATGTTCTTAAGTAGAATCCGATAAAAAAAGAGTTAAATCCTTTCAGATGTTTTCTTAGAAAGAAAAAAATATCTGACTCTATAACTATTGGGACGTCATCACTCTTATTAGATTGTTTTGGCTATTTATGGGAGATTTCAGAAATCATCTATTCCTATCATACTCTCCTTCAGCCCCTATATGGTACTGATGTATTACTCAATTCACTTTATCGAGTTTGAATATTTTCTTGAGTTTTCCTTTTATTAAGAGAAAAATGAGTGTTATAACATTTTTTATTCTAAGAATAAGGCAAGTGTATTCTATCTTCAATATTTTTTGAGGATGCCTTTAACTATTAGTTCAAGCGCTAGCTCCTTTCACCAAAAAAAAAAGAAAACTTCAGAAAATACCTTTAACCATAAGTTCAGGCACTGGCTCCCTTAGCCAAAAAGAAAAAAAGATATCTTCAACATTTTCTAAAGATGCCTTCAACTATAAGTTTAAGCATTACCTTCATTCACCAAGAAGAAAAAAATGTCCTCAATATTTTTTTAAGAGGCATTTAACTTCAGGAAGCAGTGTAGGCTTACCTCATAAATTGTGAAAAAAATAATATATACCTTCAATTCTAAATTTAGGCTAAACTAGAGTATTCATAAAGAAACCCTAAATTGAAAAAAAGTAAAAGTTATGAAAAGGCATTATATGCACATTTCATACATATTTATTTTCATTCAATGATTTGCAAATCAAAAATTGAATATCATGTGGGAAAGAAACTATTTAATATGTAACTTCCTCAAAACCAAAAGGTAAGTCCTGAATCCTTTAAAATATTATGAATATCAACCATTATTAGTTATGTTAACTATTATGATTTTGCCCTACTCATCCTTAGTTGGTTTGTATGGTATCATCTCGGTGAACCCTTTTTCAACTAAAGTTTTACCTTGGTCATCATTAGCTTGGTCACATGGTTTCATCTCGACCAACCCCTTTTTAACTGTGTTTCACCTTGGCCATTCCTTAGTTGGTTCATATGGTTTTGTCCCAACCAACCTCTTTTTGACTAGGGTTTTACCCTGGCCATTTCCTAGTTAATTTGTATGGTTTCATCCTGGCTAACCCCTTTTCGGCTATGGTTTTGCCCTAGTTATTCCTTAGTTAGTTTGTATGGTTTTGTCCTAGCCAACCCCTTTTTGACTAGTTTTCATCCTAGCCATTCTTTAGTTAGTTCATCAGGTTTTATCTCAACCAACCTCTTTTCAACTAAAGTTTCGACCTAGTCATTCCTTAGTTAGTTCTTATGGTTTTGTCCTGACCAACCCTTTCTTGACTATGGTTTCACTCTCATCAACGTATTAGATTTAGGCTTCACCTTAATTAACTATGTTAACTTAGGTCTCACCCTATGCCTAAAGTTTATATTCTAATTTTTCTGTTTTAATGAACTTGTCTATGTTTTACATTTTAATACTACAAGACCTGAACGAAATTATGTCTATTTAGTTTTTGTCTTGCTTGTAATTCTCAATAATGGACAAAGAGGGGTGGGTGTAGATACCTAATTTTATTTGGGTTTTTTTTAGAAGTCTTAGTTATCCGAGATTGGGAATATAGTTGTCGCACATAAATAGCCGTATTGGCATGTGATAGAAAAAGTACCATTAAAAGAATAATCTCTGATAAAAGAATGAATATTTAAGAGAAAAATTAGTTTTTAACTATTCTTTTGTCAAATTTTGAAAATTGTTCTTGTAGATGATATCACAATCAAATTTCCCATTTTAAAGAATTTTATGAGATTTTTTCATAAAACTCAAAAATTAACCATCATTCCAATACGCATTTCAAAAAATCAAAAATATTCAAGAAAAAACATGTATTGCCATTTTCTACAATGAGGTGTCAAACTGTCAATTTATTAATTAATTTTGAATTTTCACAATATCGCGAGTATTAAGCTCATGAAATTTTTCCTGTTAAATTTATTCTAGATTTCAATATTTCATCTTTTCATTTTGGTAATTAATATTTTGGATAATATGTTGTATTTAACCCATTTTAAATAATTTTCAATGTATTTTTTAAAATTTTCTTGATTCTAAAATACGAGCTTTCCTTTATCTGTAAAAGTTTTGGTAGAATTTTCTCAAGTTTTAAACTTAAAAATTCTTTAAATATTCCCATTAAATTGCCATAGAATTAGTTTTGAAAATTCCAATCCATTTTATGGATTTTTCTCCTTTTTAAATTACAAAGTTTTTATTCCCTAAATTTTTTATTAAATTATTTTAAGTTTTTAATTTTTTAAATTCATCAAATATTTTTATTAAATTCATATTAAATCAGTTTTTAAAAAGTCAATAATTTCATTAGCTTTGAATTTTGTATATAAATTAATTTTCCTTCATAAAGATTTTTTTCGTATAATTTTACAAGTTTTAGATTTCCAATCAATATTTTTTTCATTATTTCTTTTTCAAAATTTTGTTTATAATTATTAATTATTATTTTTAACCTTTATATATTTATTATCATTTTAATTTTATTTTAATTATGGATTTTTCTACTAGTTCCATGGAAACTAATCTAGTTGATTTCCAACTTTTCCTTTGGCCAATTTAGTTGGTTTCTAATTGTCCATAGTTGATATTATCTATGTAATCATTATGAAATATTGTGAATGACTATTAATAGCCTGTCAAATTAATGTATTCCATCTTTTGATGCAATTTATGAATAAAAAATACATAAATAAAAAATGGATGAATTTCAGTCAAGGGACTTTTTGGATCCTTAGTCGATCATCCCCTTTATAAATAGGGGGATGATTTTGCATTAAAAGAGGTTTTTTGGATTGAAAAAAAAAAAGAAAGATAGAAAAAAGCTTAAAAGATTAAGTTTTTAAAGCTTTGAATAAGTAAATTTCTTCATAAAAGCTTTGATTTTCTTTTTATTTTTGTTCATACTTCCTCTTGTTGGTGAGCCAAAATTATACTTAATTTCATGGATTTTAATCCATGTTGAAAGACTAAGCATGATGGCCGTGAACTAATTTCTTTGATTTAATTATTTTATGTTTAATTTTTCTTGTTAATAAGTTATTCTTCTTCCTGAATTATGTTTACGATGATATAGTCTTGGTTTTTGTATTATATCTGTCATATATATATATATATATATATCCATAAGTATGTTATTTCTTTTAGAGTTTTCTCGATTATTATGCTAAGATTACATGTTTATATGTTTATTTTTATGATTTTATCATATGATAGTGTTGATTTGTGTTGGATAAAACATGAATATGTGATTATTAAGTTGAAAAAAATTTTATTTGTTAGATTATTTAGGGTTGGCCGAAACTCATTAATGTATATGTGATGATTTTTTTTATTTTTGTGGCCATTTTATAAATATAGAAAGTTTAGGGAATAACTTTTAAAAAATGAAAAATAATAAAAATATTTTGTAGCCTCTCGATGCTTAGCCAAAGCACGCATGCATCTTTAAGTGTATTTTATGCATTTATCAAGTTAAAATATAATTTTTATTTTTGAGGTTTTTTCGTGATTTTATAAAGTTTGGAGACTTTTGTGTAAATATGGAAAAATTTATTCTAGAGTCCAAGGAAAGTGTCTGAACCATGCTTGTGAATTTTTATGTGATTTTTTGTGACTATTTTGATTTATTTAGTATTTGATTTTATGTTTTAATTATATAAGTACTGATTTGCAAATTTAGAAAAGTTAGGTTAGGAAAATCTAGCATTTTAGGTCAAAATGGTCATTCTTAGCATGAACTCATTCACTTATAGTATTTAAAAATATATCTGGCATTCCATTGGTCCTCTAGTGGGGTGTTAAAGATATTAGAACTTTTCGTATTCTTCTGATTCTTCGTTAAGGTATGAAATGCAATCTTTGAAAAATCTAGGGACTTAATCCCATTTTCGCATTTTTGTCACTTGAAAATCTAAATTACCCTTAGGGTATTTTGGGCATTTAAAAAATATTTTTAGCATTTTCATCAATTTGAGACTAATGTGTAATTTTGAGAAATTTAGGGACCTACTAGCAATTTCTGTACTTTTGGTCATATTTGTTATCTAAATTACCCATTTAGGGTAAAAATTACCATTATCTATCTTTTTATGTCCTTTAAAGTTGCTGGGATTGTTCTATGTCAAAGATATACCCTAGGGGTATCTTAGTAATTTTTTAGAATCAAGTGTTAGGTAGTCATTAGGATGAGCATTTAGTTAGGTTCACTCTTCTGTGATCCTTT
The DNA here is from genome assembly GCA_038381835.1 of Adansonia madagascariensis. Lineage (NCBI taxonomy): Eukaryota > Viridiplantae > Streptophyta > Magnoliopsida > Malvales > Malvaceae > Adansonia > Adansonia madagascariensis. Next base: position 43,439 of record JBBYHL010456668.1, on the reverse strand, counting down.
TCATCTTCTTTAGGGTTATCGAGGTATTTTCATGAATCATGTCGAAGGTATTCCTTGGAGGCATTTGGTAATTTTCTTAGAACCAAGTCCTAGGTAGTCATCGGGATGCTTTTATGCCAACGGTGTGCATTTAGGATAGGTTCACGCTTTTATGATCATTTTTGTGTCTTTTAAGGTTATTGAGATACTTTTATGTCAAAGGTACCCTAGAGGTATTTTTGTAATGTCCTAATAACAAAGTCTGACGTAGTGGCGAGGATGCTTTTATGCCAAATATATGTATTTAGGATAGGTTTGCCCTTTTACTGTTATTTTTGAATCTTTTGGGGTTATTACGATACTTTTATGTTTAAGGTATACCCCAAGGGTATTTTGATAATTTTGCATTAGAACCAAGTCCTCTATGTAGTACTGCTATACTTATAATGTCAAATGTACACATTAGAGATAGGTAAATCATTTTAGACTGTTTCTGGATCATAGGATGCGCCATTAATATTTTCAAAAAAATTAAAAGTTTTTAAAAAATTAAGGCGATGTCTACAAGATAAAGTAATTCGCGAAATTTCTCTTAGAATATGAAAGGGGTTCTACGAATTATTCTAGTAACAAGATATCCTTTTCAAAGTGAAAATCTAGATTTTTATAAATTTCAAAAAAATAAAATCTTTCGCATTCCTTCAACCCTCTAGTAGGGTGCAAAAGATATTTTCAATTTTTAAAGCCTTTTTATGCTCCTTTGATTTTTTTAGTAGGGTACAAAAGAGAATGATAAAAACTTTCATGTTCCACCAATCCTCTGGTGGGGTAGTAAGAGATTTTGATTTTTAAAAATATCAAAAACCTGATTTTCTTAACATGAAATAATAAATTAGTTTCATAGAATATTTATTTTAGAAATTATAATTAAATGCCATATGTTGAAACTAGATAAAAATCAAATTTAGTTAACATGTTATTAATAATGTATTGATTTTTAGGCATCACAGAAGGTTGATCCTTACTTGTGATTGTAAGTATGATCATGGACCTCAGAGTTGGTATTCTAGGTTTCCCCAACCCTAAAAATACAAACTTTGATAAGTGACCAATTTTACCTCTCTAAATAGTTGTGACTTGGATACATCATGCTTAAGAATTACATACCCTGTGCCGGATGTGAATTTAGAAGAAGTTTTGCTAACAACATTCACCTCATTCTCATTACCTTTTGCCATTTCCTTTTTACTTAATGTTGGTGATTCTTGAATGGATAACTTGCCTCTATTAATAGCATTATCAATCATTTCCCCTAAT
>JBBYHL010456668.1:18317-38529 GCA_038381835.1 Adansonia madagascariensis | reverse complement strand
AAAGTTTTCTACTTCATAAATTTTTTCGAGAGAATCTTTCTAAATTTATAATTTTTCAAATTTTTCAACTATTTTTTTAATTCACATTAATTTAGTTTTTCAAAATTCAATTTATTTTATGAATTTTACATTTTTTTCATATAATAATTTTTCCTTTTAAGGGTTTTTCTCGTATAATTTTACAATTTTGTTATTTTTAATTTTTTTTTGTAAATGAAATTTTTTTTTATTATTTGATTAAATTAAATTGATCATATGAAATTTTGTTTCAAATACAAAATTTTTAATTTTATAAGTTATTCTTGTAACTAATTTTTACTATATAATTTTACAAATTATGCAATTATCTATCAAAATTCTCTAGACTTTGATGATGCATGACATCCTTCACTAAAAGATAAATATAATTATTTTAAATCAAATCAATTTAAACAAAATCAAATTAAAGTAATACTATAAAATAAATATTAAATAAAAAGAAAAAGAAAAGAAATTCCTAGAAAACTCTAGGAAAAGCTATGTCCAATGGCTTTTTCCATGTTTGTGGCTGTACATCATTCCCTATAAATAGGGGATGGCTTTCTTCATTTTGGGACTTTAGGTTTTAGGAAGAAAATACAAAAAAAAAACACTTAAATACTTAATTTTTTGAGCTTTTTCAAAGGACTAAATTGTAAAGATGAAAAATTTGGTTTCAAGGCCATCCATATTTGGCCAACTACTTGTGTATATTTGCGAAAGTGTTTTCATGTTTATTCTAATATATATGAATATGTCGTATGAATTTTCCACCATTTTGTGGCTATTTTGTAATTTTAAAATGTTTAGGGGCTTATTTGTAAAATTAAAAAATTTTTGTTCTAAGGTCATAAGTACTTGGCCGAATTGAAATTGTGAATATTGGTATGATTTCCATAATTTTTTGTGATGAATTTTATGTTTAATTATGATTTTATTTTGTATAGGGATTAAATTGCAAAGTTAGAAAATTTATGTGATAGTTTAGAAAAACTTTGCAGTTTAGAGTTAATATAATATTTTTGACATTTTAAGAATATTTTTAACTTTCTTATGGCATTTCGTAAGGGTGTAGAAATTATTAAAACCTTTCGTATTCTTTTAATTTTTTGTTAGGGTACAAAATACAAATTTCAAAGTTCATGGACCTATTAGCAATTTGTCCATTTTAGGTCAACCATGATATTTAAATTACCCATGGAAGGTATAGTTGTCATTTCTTATCATTTTCGAGTCCTCTAGGTTACCGAGATACTTATGGGTTGAAGGTAAACCTTAGAGGTATTTTTGGTAATTTTTTTAGAACTAAGTCCTATGTGATCATTGGCATAGTTGTAGGTCAAAGGTGTACAATAGAAGTAGGTTCATTTGTTCATGATGCCATTCTACCTTTTTAGGTACTAGGATACTTTTACATCGAAGGTATACCCTAGGGGTGTTTTGATAATTTTCCCTAAAATCAAGTCTTAGATAGTAAACAGGATGCTTTTATGGTGAAGGTGTATATTTAGGATAGAATCATCATTTTTTATCCTCTTAGTGTCCATTAGGGTACATGGATAGTTTTATGTCGAAGGTATATCTTAAGGGCATTTTGATAATTTTCTTGAGCTAATTATTAGGTAAGCACCGAGATACTTTTAGGCTAAAGGTGTATATTTAGGATAGGTTTACCCTTTTATTATCATTTTCAAGTCCTTAGAATAATCGGGTACTTTTACGTCAAAGGTGTACCCTAGGGGCATTTTTATAATTTTGTATTAGAAATAAGTCCTATGTGATTACTAGGATAAAACGTTTATGTCGAAAGTATACATTAGGGTTAAGTTCATCATTTTAGACCATTTTCCAATCTTAGGTTATTTTTTTAATATTTTAATGAAACTATATACTTTTTGTAAATTAAGGCAATATCTCTGATGTTAAAATAGTACATAAAATTCCTACCGAAATATGCAAGGGGTTCTACGGATTATTTAACAACAAGACACCCTTTTCAAAATGAAAGTTGAGATTTTTCAATTCTTGTAAAAATAAAAACTTCCACAGGTTCTCCAATGGGGTACAATAGAGAATGACAAAAATTTTTGTGTTCTCTTGTTCTTTGAGAGGGTACGGAAGATATTTTGAATTTCAAAAATATTAAAACCTGATTTTCTCATCCAAAATAATAAATTTATTTCATAAAATTTTATTTTTAAATATGAGAATTATAATTAAATATCAAATGTTAAAATTGAATAAAAATCAAAACTTAAGTTAACAGGTCATTAATAAGGTATAGATTGTCGAGCACATGAGAAGGTCAATCCTTACTTGTGATTTTAACCGACTCCTAGACACTTTAATGCGATTTTTGGTATAAGCGCTGACCTTGGAGTTTGTTTTTATGGGTCTTGTAACCCTCAAAAATATAAACTCTGGCAAGTGTCCAATCTCACTTGGCTAAACTAAGATTAGTGGCAACTCCAAAATAAATAGTCATTTCGTAATGACTATTTAGAGAAGTCGAGTGAGCGATTCATCTAGACAACTCAGTCTCTAGACACAAAATAAGAATAAAAATAATGATATGGGCCATAAATTAAAGAAAATAATGGTATATAGATATATATATAGGAACAATGGGTTTGCCTGCCATTTTAAGTCAAGCTAGTCAGGATTTGTATTTGGGCCATGTTGCGACAGCTTAGCGACTTTGTTAGGGATAGTAAGAGAGTCAGGCCTAAAAGGAATCATGTGCTAAATAATTTTGATTAATTTTGTTTTAATCAATATTTAACTATAATTCCTAGTATTTTCAAAACAAAATTTTGATTGCATTCTTGATTTATATAGAAATCTTGCTACATGTTGTTCATATTTTTCACTAACCCTTTTCTTTTCTTTGCAACTTTATTTTTGGGGGAATTTAAGATAGGGGTTTTATTATTTTTGAAAGCGTTGAGCCATAAAATGTAAGTTGTTCCCCTGCAAACACTGTGCACTTATATATGCATTAGATTCTTTTCCACATATACAAGGGGGCATAGGTACCTAATATTTTAAGAGTATTTTCCAAACAAAATTTTTATTGCATTCTTAATTTATATAGAAATCTTGCTACATTTTGTTCATATTTTTCACTAACCCTTTTGTCTTATTTGCAACTTTATTTTTGGGGGAATTTAAGATAAGGGTTTTTAATATTTTTGGAAAAGAAGAGTCATAAAATGTATGTTGTTCCCCTACAAACACTATGCACTAGCATATGCATTAACTCTCTTCCAAATATACAAAGGGGGCATAGGTACCCAATATTTTAGAAGAGTCAAAGTAGCTCTGCCTTCTGAGGTGTTAGTCTTTGTCTAGGCTAGTGAAAAGCGTACCAAGTGTAAATTCCTATACTTGTCTGAGGTATTAGTCTCGTTAAGGGCATGGAAGACACTGCCACTCGAATGGAACCCTTTCTGACATAAACCTGTGATGGGTAAGGATTAGGGTACTTCGTTAGTTCTTTATCAACTCGGGGAACAATTCAAAAAGCTATTTAGATGTCTAACTCAAACTTCATGTAATGAACCATAAGGACTTTACCTAGTTGAGCTATACTCGGATCTAGAAATTACTAAATTAGGTACACATGGGGGAACACTTTTAACCTTTTATTCTTGTAGTTTGATCTTCTTGGTATTAATAAGTATATGTTGTGTTGCTATTATTTGTTTTATTTTTATATGTTCTCCACATCAATTTATTATACTATGAAAGATTTTTTGGCTTGACATTCCTATCCCATAAACACTTGTAAATACATTTATGCATATTTTTATACATTTGCAAAGTTCACATCTTTATATTTTCATGCATCCATAATTTTTGCAATATGCTAAAAAAGTTCCATTTATTGTATTTCTAAGCATCACCACATGAATGGTAATATTGGGGCAAGGATCAACGTGTTAGAGTCCATTCAAGAAGAATTTGGTCATGAAGTTTAGGGAATGAAAAGATAAATCGACAAATTGATAAAAATGGTTGAGGGTCTAAAAAGGTAACCTTGTCTAGGAGTACATTACTCCTCGATGAATTCACAAAGCCATAATGTATAAGCACGACTAGGTGCTTTGAAGGCAGTGGTTAGAGGAATGGGACAGGAGATCCAATAGATAAAAAACAATTATTTAATTTGACAAAAATCATTAGAGATTTTCTCAGTGATCCCTAAGAATTACCATTACCTTCAATCCAACCTCTAACACTCAAAGACTTAAAATCAGTGAACCATTAAATAGGATCCTAATCCCTGGTCTACACATATCATTGAAAAAGAGCCACCTAATTCTGCACCAATACAGATTAGTTTACCTTCGAAGTCTTCCTAGTTTTAGACAGCCACCTTCTGATGACCATACTAAGAAAAGATCATGAAAGAATTACAAATTCAATCCAATCCCACTGACCTATAAAGAATTGTACTCTCTTCTGCTTTAACATCAAGTTGTTGCTCCTGAATATGTTCTTCCATATTAACCCCCTTATCTTAAATGGTAGGAATACAAAGACATTCAATAGAAACATGCAATACCTTCAAAAAGAAAGTTCAAAAGCTACTTGATACTAGTGTAATCCATTTCGAACCAAGTATGAATGTTGTTGCTGAACTCCCATCTTGTTATTGGAGGCATTAGAATATCTGGGGCCATAAAGTGATCACGGAGACAACCTTTTAGTTGCTTGGACTTGTAATATAGTCTTTGTAAATTTAGGGCTTGGTAAATATAGGGCATGCAAATGAAGTGATCATAGAGGGTTTTGTAAATATAGGGTTCAAAAAGATTGCCTAGGACTTACAAAGATTCCCTAGAACCACTAACATTAATAAAAAAATGAAGTGTTTGTAAGAGTGGTCTTTTAGTTCCTTTTTTCCTTTGAATCTTGTAAATGTACACCAACTATGAATAAATAAATCCGTGGGTTTTGGTTGATGAAATGAGAGTGTAAAATCATGACTCGAATTCCACAGATTCTTGCCTTTGCAATAATCTCTATGGCTGATAATTAGCTCATTGCTTAACATCCAATTTGTCTCAGTAGATACTGCTCATTCATTCATTCCTTTATTTAGTAATTTATTCATTCATTCTTTTACCCGTTCATTAATTCATACATTAAGGTTTCTATTTATTGACATATACATGGATGATAACAAAAATAAATGAACAAAATATATGTGTATTCATGTATACTAATTTAAGTTCTTTTTCCATTTTTTAAGGTGAAATTACACAAATCACCAAATAGAAGATGTCACACAACAAGAAGAAATGTAAGCATAAAATTTAAGTTTGATGAAATTTTTTAAAACAAGCAAATTTGTTTCCACCTAGTAAGTATTATTTATACTTCTGTGGGGATCTAAAGAAGTACAATTTGAAAGATAATTCGTTAACATTGGTGCCCATTCACAAGAGGCAAATGCAAAAATCATTGCAAAAAAAGAATTAGCGGTCCTTGACTTTAACAAGAAGGAAAAGTCTCAGCAAAAACAAAACCATGACCAAAACAATTATTATTATTACAAACCTTGTATCATACCAACACTTCTGCATAGGATCCGGGGAGTACAAGTTGAATGTCAATTACCTTAAGGTACTCAATTTTTATTATACCAACACTTCTGTCAGGGATTTAAGGAGTACCAGCTAAAAAGTAATTACCTTAAAGTACTCAATTTATATCATACCAATACTTAAGCTGGGGATCCAAGGAGTACCAGTTGAAAGGCAATCACCTCAAAGTACTCAATTTATATCATACCAACCTTTCTACTGGGGATCCGAGGAGGTGCTAGTCGAAAGGCAATTACCTTAAAGCACTCAATCTTTGAGAAGCCAGTCTTATAATACATATGCTCATTGACCAATAGGCAACAAGCAACATATATGGGACAAAAGAATAATTCTGTCATAGCCGATAGTGGCCAGGACCATAGTGAATCAAGAAAATGAGGAAATCCATTTGGACTATGTCCTCGCCCCCAACCTTTCATTGTTCAACGACTTCAATAGGTTTATACTATACCTCGTAGCCCTTTATGCAAACTCTTTTAACCCTAAGTTCTAAAAGACGATAAGACCTAAGAAGCAGCTTAGGTAATTCTAAGAAGTAGAAAATAAAAAAAAAGTGTATTATGCCGTATTGATTTCCTACATCAAGTTTATTCTTTTATTCGTTCAAAATTACATAAATCTTGCCATTCTAATAAATCTTGGAAACCTCCCTTCTTAGAGTGGAAGTCACATGTTGTCATAAATTTTGACTTTGAATTGCTTGGATGATTACTTGCCATGCCATGAGCTTTTGGATTAATAATCTTTGCTAAGGAATTTAGTAAAGAGACATCATGATTAAGATGACAAGAAATAACTGCTCATTTCATGGAATTTCTGAGCTTAAGAATTTATAGTTTGAGACACATTTTAATGTTCCACTAGCTGCAGCCCTAACGATGCCAATCTAGTAGAATTTAAAGTTGGTAGAGGTTTATCACTGATAATTAGTCTAAGGGTCATCGACCTTATGGTAGTTTACCAATTAGGGGCAATTTTTATTTTGACTTTAAAATTTTGTACATATTTTTAGGAACTGTGAATTATAAAATGAATTTTGATTTATAAATAGTATGCATACTTCATCGACCATAAATTTTGTTAATATCAATTTTTAGTATCTAAGATAATGAGAACATTTTGAAAAATTTACTTTTGATAGGTGATCACCATTAGTTTAAACTCTCTCAGAAAGTTCCTTCGCCTCCACATATATAAGACTCTCAGACATTCCACTGTAGACCTTTCACCATTAGAGACCTTTCACATTCAAATGTTCTTTTCTATAGATTCCTTAAAGGTCTAACAAATAGGTTATGCTCCTAAAGATTCAAATATTGATCATTTGACATGTGTTAAAATAATCATAGTAATTCTAAGATCTCTTTTATTTTGATAACTTTTTGCCATAATTTTCATTACACTCTTCCAAATCCTTGATTCAGGAAGAACGAGAGTAAACATGAGCTAAAATCTCTTTTTCCTTTGAACAAATTCTTTCAAACCAATTCTTGATACATAAGATATGAGATCCAAAACTTTTCCAAGCCAATCTAATTTTTCTCCTAAAAGCTCAACCAGTCGTTAGTGGCTATGAACCTAATAGTATTTAAGGGCATACCTTAACCCTTTATTGAGTGCAACGTCATGTCATTTAGGTATTCAAAATGATTTCAGAGAAAAAAATATTGTTTTTTCCTAGTGAAATGCTTGCCGATTCAAATGGCTATGTTTGAAAAAAAAGGCCTTCTTTCTCTATCCCTTCACAAACATAAAAAATTATCCCTTTGCAGTCCCCTTTAAGCCTGATAATTTACTTTTTTTCTTTTAAATCCTAATCAAGGATCACCCTCCACACTAGGGGTATATGAAATGAAGCTTCGAAATCATAAGGAAAAAACTTTGTTTTCAAGCTACAAGAAGACCAAAAAAATGTCATAAGGCAAATTTTGAAGACTAAAGAAAGTTCAAGTTTCAAGTTCAAATATTCAAAGTGAAAAATTTTAAGTTCAAATATTTAAAGTAAAATAAAGAAAGTTCAAATTTCAAGTTTCTCAAAGTAAAAAAAAAAAATCAAGAAAGTGCAAGTTTTATGTTAATTCAAAATAAAGAATGAAGCAACACAAGTAAATAAAGAAATATATATGTATTTTGCCTTGAAAGACATGTCAGGTCAAGTTCTGCTAAAGAAAAGTGATCCTTGATTTAATTACCCTTAAATACTTAATTTGGGCCTATCCCTTTTTTTAAACCTTGAACCATGGCCTATGTTGCACACCTAACAAAGTCCATTTCGATCAAACATAGCTATTTGCGTTGTTAGGATAAAGTTCTTTATAAATTCATCATTTTGAATTATTTTGATTTCTTGATAATATAATGGAGCAAGCGTAAAGGCCTTTACATTGCTTATAAATCAATAAAGGTAGCCACTAATAGGAGAGAACCTTTCATGCTAATTCAAAAATCAACCTTAACCTTTGAATCAATAAAAGGTTGAGTCAAATGCCTAAACAATGATTCCTTTTGAAATAAAATTTAGAACTTTTGTGCCCAACCTTGAGAATTGATGCTTACCACAAGTCTTTCAAATCAATCCTTCTAGACTTGGTGTTTACTATCATTAGTTTAATACCTGATAGGCTATTATATTTGAAGATTAAAAAGATGTTATAACTTGATTGTTTGCCTTTCAAGGAACTCCTATGAAATGAACATTCACCTAAATTTTGGTCTTGATAAATATTGGCCTTGCCATATTAATTTCTTCAAGATAATTTTTTAGCAGTGCCACCCTATTTGTGCCTCTAAATTTATCTATTCATTTTATTTAAAGATGTTTTGAATGGTGATAATTGGTTGAAAGAAAAAGTTTTAACAACATAATGAAGATAACATATCTATTATCCTTGATATTGGAAAATCCATGGTTGAAACTGTTTTCAAAATTTTCATAGATTTTGATTAGGTAAACTTTTTTCCCCAAGTCAAAATGAGAAGGTGATCTCATTCCATAAATCCTAGAATTTTGATGAAATATCACACTTTTCATTGTTTCAATAGAAGTTTATAAATATGCCTTGAGCAAATATTTATCTAACTGTATAAATTATATCTTTGAATTAATGAATACTAATTTAATATTTATTATTTGATGACTTTTTAGGAAAGATCATAATTCTCTTCGAAAATCTATCACTTTTTTCACGTGATCTTATGGTGAGATTAGTGAAAAAGGCTTTGAAAAAGCTTCGATGGTGATATTGGAAGCGTCCATAAAACTTTGAACCAAATCTTTTATGACCACCTATAAAGTGTACAGGAGGAATAGATTCATTTATGTTAGAACTGAATCCTTTGTTATCACCGATAAGGTGTCCAGAATGAAGGGTTCATTTATGTCAAAACCAAATCCTTTGGGATCACCGATAAGCTATGCAAGAGGAATAGGTTCATTTATGTTAAAACCGAATCTTTTGTGATCACCAATAAGGTGTACATCAGGAATAGGTTCATTTATCTCAAAATCTAATCCTTTGTGATCACTGTTAAGGCGTATAGGAGGAATATGTTTATTTATATCAAAACCAAATCCTTTGTGATCATCGATAAGGTGTACAAAAAGAATAGGTTTATTTATCTCATAATCAAATCTTTTGTGATCATCGAAAAAAGTGTACTGGAGGAATAGGTTCATTTATGTCCAAATCAAATTTTTTGTGATCACCGATAAGGTGTACAGGAGGAATAGGATCATTTATCTCAGAATTGAATCCTTTGTGATCACCGATAAGGTGTATAGGAGGAATAGGTTCATTTATGTTAGAACCAAATCTTTTGTGATCATCGATAAGTTGTACATGAAGAATATGTTCATTTATATTATAACCAAAATCTTTGTGATCACCAATAATTTTTTTGAGGGATTTTTTTGAATTTATAATTTTTAAAATTCTTTAAATATGATTGTTTATTACTTAATAAAACGGTTTTAAAAATTTTATTTTATTTTATGAGTTTTGCATTTTTTAAAAAAATTCTTCTGTTTTTAAGATACGTAGTTTTCTACTCTGTAAAATTTTTTGGGAGGATTCTTCTGAGTTTATAATTTTTAAAATTCTTTAAGTTTTTTAAAATTTAATTTATTTTATGAATTTCGTATTTTTTCATAAATAATTTTTTTAATAAGGGTTTTTCTTGTAAAATTTTATGAGTTTGTTATTTCAATTTTTTTTAAATGAAAAATTGTTTTATTGTTAGATTAAATTAAATTGATCATATGAAATTTTGTTTCAAATACATAATTTTTAATTTTTTACAATTTAGTCCTTTAACTAGTTTTTACGGTATAATTTTATAGATTATACAAATATCTTTCAAAATTCTCTAGACTTTAATGATGTCATGCATGACATCATTTACTAAAAGTCAAACACAATTAATTTAAATGAAATCAATTAAACAAAATCAAATTAAAATAATAATATGAAATAAATATTAAATAAAAAAAGAAAAAGAAAAAAATTCTTGGAAAACTCTAGGAAAAGCTACAGCCAATGGCTTTTCCCATGTTTTTGGACATCCATCATTCCCTACAAAGAGGGGATGGCTTTCTTCATTTGGGGACTTTAGGTTTTAGGAAGAAAATAAAAAGAAAAAAACACTAAAATACTTAATTTTTCAAGGGACTAAATTGTAAAGATGAAAAATTTTGTTTCAAGGCTATCAATATTTGGCCAATTGCTTGTGTATATAAGCGAAAGTGTTTTAATGTTTATTCTGATATGTATGAATATGTTTTATGCATTTTCCACCATTTTGTGGCTATTTTGTAATTTAAAAAATTTTAAGGGCTTTTTTGTAAAATTACAAAATTTTTGTTCTAAGGTCATAAGTACTTGGCCGAATTGAAATTTTGAATATTGGTATGATTTCCATAATTTTTCGTGATGAATTTTTGTGTTTAGTTATGATTTTATTTTATATAAAGACTAGATTGCAAAGTTAGAAAATTTCATGGATTATTTGGAAAAACTTCGCATTTTAGGGTTAAAATGATATTTTTGACATTTTAGGAATATTTTTAACATTCCTATGGCATTCTGTAGGGTTTAGAAATCATTAAAACCTTTCATATTCTCTCCGTTTCCATTAGGGTACAAAATGTAATTTTCAAAGTTCATGGACCAATTAGCAATTTGTGCATTTTAGGTCAACCTTGATATTTAAATTACCCATTGAGGGTATATTTGTCATTTTTCACCATTTTCGAGTGTTCTAGGTTACCAAGATACTACTGGGTCAAAGGTAAACCTTAGGGGAATTTTTGGTAGTTTTTCTAGAACTGAGTCCTATATGATCATTGAGATATTTATAGGTTGAGGGTGTATAGTAAGAGTAGGTTCATTTGTTCGTGATGCCATTCTACCATTTTAGGTACCGAGATACTTTTACATCGAAGGTATACCCTAGGGGTATTTTGGTAATTTTATTAATATTTTAATGAAATCATATATTTTTGTAAATTAAGGTAATGTCTTTGACGTTAAAATAATTCATAAAATTCTTACCAAAATATGCGAGGGGTTCTACAAATTATTTTAATAAGGAGACACCCTTTGCAAAATGAAAGTTGGGATTTTTGAATTCATGTAAAAATAAAACCTTTCATATTCCGTAGGTTCTCTAGTGAGGTATGATAGAGAATGATAAAAATTTTCATGTTCTCTTGGTTTTCTGAAAGGGTACGAAAGATATTTTGAATTTCAAGAATATTAAAACTCGATTTTCTCATCCGAAATAATAAATTTATTTTATAAAATTTTATTTTTAAATATGAGAATTATAATTAAATATGAAATGTTGAAATTGAATAAAAATCAAAGTTTTAGTTAATATGCGATTAATAAGGTACTGATTTTCAGGCATCATGATAAGGTTAATCCTTACTTATGATTGCAACCGACTTTTGGACCCTTTCATGCGATTTTTGGTATGAGCGCAGACCTCAGACTTTGTTTTTATGGGTTTTGTAACCCTCGAAAATATAAACTCTGACAGGTGTCCAATATTACCTGGCTAAACTAAGATTGGTGGCGACTCCAAAATAAATGATCATTTTTTAATGACCATTTATAGAAGTTGAATAAGCGATTCATCTCGAGAACTCAGTCCTTGGACACAAAATAAGAATAATAATAATGATATGGGCCTTAAATTAAAGAAAATAATGATATATAGATATTTTATATATAGGAACAATGGGTACACTCGCCATTTTAAGTTAGGCTGGTTAGGATTCGTATCCGGGCTATGTTGTGACAAACCGTTAGCACTAAAATTGTCATAGGACTAGGATAGGTGCATACTTAGTACTTCCCTATAATCCCGTAAGTGGTACACACTGTAATCTTTGCATCAGTATATGATTATCTATAGAGAAAACCATGGGGCCTTTCATGTCACCTTTTCCTCTCTGAGATTTTAGTATTTCTCAGCCTATTACTCCTCGGACCTATTTTCAGGCCAATCTTTCTGAAGAACCTTGGAGATAGGACTAAAGTTGGGCAAGAAATTGTATGAAATCCTCTTCATTTCAAGGCAAAAGTGACAGACAAGCCAAATGTGAAAAAGTAGCATGCATCCAATGAAATAACTCGACCCCATTTTCTTGCAAAAATTGAAAGCTTAAACGGTTTCAGTAATGATGGCGAGTGCAGGATTAATGTTGCAGCATAGTTAGGAAAAGAGATATGCTACCATCCCTTCAACATAGCCTAATATTTTTGAAAATATGACCAAACCATCTATCTACAGAGCATAGATATCTTGAATTTTCTAGATGTCAATGGTACTTACGATTGCTTCTTTCAGATTGGCCCATGAGATGCACTCACTATTCTCCTTTGTCTTGATATGATTCTCAATCTAGATCTTTGTTGCCTCGAGAATCTGAACTAATCTTTTCTTGAAAGTTAGAGGTTATAAAGCCTTATAGTATGTTCTGTCAGTCTTGACTCCCTCAGTATTGAGTAATGCAATATATTCACCAACTATGGGGACGACATCTTCATAATTGAAAGTGAAATATCGCTATATTGGGTTCTAGAACTGAGATGCTGCTTGTAACAAGCCAACATCTAAATGAACCTAAAGAAAAAAGGCTATGTCTCCATACCTCTTCATGAATAATTCCCTCTTGGTATTGTTCTAACTAGTCCACATACAGTTTAGATCTTGCCAATCATTCTGATGGTACCCTATCTTGAACCTTTCATGCATCATCGAGACATATTTAGGTTCAAAAATGTCTCTATCTTTATGCTATCGGTGCTCTAACCATGCTTAGACTTCTTCAAAAGGCTCTAGATCAGAAGTGGACTGTGCTCTATTACTAACACCCCTTGCTAAACACTGAACCATTAGCTAATTGTCCTATAATGACAATGATTATGATGAAATTATGCATGTGTCAAACAAAAAAGCAAAAGGGAAATAAGTTAGTGACCATACAAAACAATAAACATAAGGATAAGAGAATAAAAGAATATTAACAAAATGCATTAAAAGTTGCCCCAACAATAGGTGATACTGTGCCTAGGGGTGAACATTGCAATTGTGAATGTTATGATAATAAGCGAATAGCATGACAGCATATCCAAGTTAAAAATTGCCTTTAACGAGGTGACACAATACCTCGCAGGGATAAAACTGAGCAATTAAATGGTAACATTTATTCATCACCATGTATTGCTGGTGTATGTTAAGCCATTGTTTGGATGGCATGATGGCTTGTTTAGGTCATATATGACTCTTTTAGGATGACATGGCATTATAAGCGATGGCATTCACTTGTTATCACCCATTTATTGAAGAATGTTAGCCATTGAGCATAACGGCATGCCCTAAAAATGATCATGAAATAAAATAACAAATAATGGTGATAATGTTCGCCCACCATTACCTATGTAAGCATGGTATATAGGAGTAAAGGTAGGAAATGTTTCCCTAAGTGATCTTATTTTTCAAGTTATTCTAGCAGTAATTCGATATGGTTTAACATAGTTTGGCTTGTAAGGTTTACTATATGGGTTTAAGTTGATAGCTAAATTGCTATCCAAATCGTTTCTCTGTCCGGTAAGGACAGTCGAGGCACCTCGATCCTAGGCCCATCATAGGTTTGGTGAAACAAGTTTGAATTAGTAGACATATTTCCCTATACAAACATAGAGGGGGTACTCACCCTTAGAAGATCTTGCCATGCCTATGTTGACGGATACTTAAAAAGGGGATGGCTCACTTTTTTCTAATAATTGGGATGTGAACCTTCACTGTGGAGTTTGGTGGGAGTCTAATGTAAATTTATGTGCACAGTATGTTTAAAGAAACAATCAAACCTTTTGTTTTACCCTTATATTACCATACTTATTCAAATTGATATTTTTTTAGGAATAGAGTAGTCATTGACAAAATCACGAAAGATAAAAGGTTAAAAGATAAAGATAAAAAAGAATTATATCTAAATAATGATGAAAATCAAATATCCAAGAATTGAGTGAGATATAGCTTATCGTAGGCCTAACTCTCTAATTTTCCCCAGTGGAGTCGCTAAGCTATCACTACATACCCCTTTTCTTTAGTGATTTGAAAAGAGAGCGCAAGACTTAAAAATATGGTGAGTGGTTATGTTGGTTGGAGCCTTTGGGTTATCCTTTGATAAAGATTTGAATTAGGCATAATATAGAAAGATGAAAGACCGTAAGGCAAATCACTCACCCTACTATTCTCAAAAAGCTACCATGAAGTGGCTATAAATTTAGAGTTGCCACTGATCATTTTAGGCTAGGCATAATTGGATGCTTATTGAAAATAATGTTTCGAGTTACAAAACTCAATACATCAATTTCGAGGTTTGCATGGTCTAGAGATTCATCGATTGGGTTCAAGAGTTGGTTACACATGGAAAAGGATTAGCACCCCACGATGCTCGAATTAATACCTGCTAACTATATCTTGCTTCGGTTTTAGTTTAATAGGTTCCACTTTATAATTATTTTAATATAGTCCTCTTTAATGCATGAAATTTTTGTAAATTATACATCCAAGTTTTGAAAAAAATTTATATCACCTATGCACACCAGAGATATAGAGAACATAGGGATTTTTAATAAAAATAATCTTGGGATTAAATTTAAAAATTTGGATATTCCATGTTAGGCACTAAAGAGATACAGACATGGAACATTACCTTGTAATTTTTTAAAACAATTTTTAAAATATAAATGAATGATAATCACTATAAAAGGGAAACGTGTTGTAAGATGAAAAAGAATATAATAATATCACATAAAAACAATCGCACACAAAAACATAAAAAAAGTATGTATCTTGTAATTGTCTTTGATTATTGAGGAATAATAGGAGTGACAACTTTGAGATGCATTCAGATTCAAAGGTAACTTAAGGCATGAAAAAAAAAGGTTTTAAATAAATGGCCTAGGATATTCGGATGAAAGAAAAATCTTTGGATTTTGATTGGAAAGTGAGGTTGGAGTATCTCCTCAGAAAATGGGTTAAAGTATCCCCAATGGTGATGATTTGGATGTGTTCAAAAGAAGGATTTGATCGAAAGATCTTTTAGGTAGTTTTAGAAAGAGAAAATTCAGATTTTAATTGAAAAACAATGTTGGGGTATCCTCTCAAAGAGCAAGGTTGGACTATCCCTAATAATGAAATTTTTTATTTTTAAAAAAAAATGAGTTTTGATTGGAGAGAAAATTTAAATTTTGAATGAAAGTAAGGTTGGAGTATTCCCTCTAAGAAGTGGGGTTGGAGTATCCCATTGATGAAAATTTTGATTTCTTTTGTTAAAGAAGGTTTTGATTAGAGAAAAAATTTAAGTGTTGAATGAAAAGTGGGTTGGAGTATGCCCTCGGACAAATGGAGTTAGAGTATCCCTATTGATGAAAATTTTGATGTTTATGGAGAAGAGGAATGTTTTTGAGTGAAAAAAGTATTTTAAAAATAGAAACAAAGAATCTAAATAAAATTATTATTATTTTTTGGTCTTAATCTGAGCCTGGAGGACTTATGTTATATTACGTGACCCTATAGGGGTTAATCAGGTGCACTTTGAGATGTTAGTACGTCTTGAAAGGTAGTATCGAAAATTGGGTTGATTTTAATTCTAAAAATAGGGGACAACATCGCTCTGTCTCCCTTTCTGAATTTAGTTTAGATAAATTCAAAGGTGTTAGGAGGTGGATAGAGTGTCTTTGGAAAAGTAACTTAATAAGGTTCAATGTGAAGATATTCCAAAAATCCTAAAAAATTGCTTTCTAGGCATAATTAATTTTTGAAATTAGGTTTGTTTTGCCATTAGCAGCATGTGCAGGGAAGATAGTATAATGGACTTTGGAAAATTGTCTCAGATTCACTCGGTATTATTGAATCGCAAATGATACCTTTCTAGAAAAGGAATTTCTTAAACTTTTTAGGAAAAATATTCAAAAAATTCAAAAAAATATGGCCCAAACAGAATGTTGTTTGTTGGTTCTAGGGGTTCTAGGCAACCAAGGTTCGAAAAACTATAACTCCCTTTTTCGGAATGCTCTGGGTGCAAATAAGTCACTGTTGGAAAGGAAATTTGATATTCTTTCATGAAAAATAATAAGAAAATTCTAGAAAATATGTTAAATCTCAAAAACAATTTATAATGGTGGGTATTGCTACTAGGGTGAAACATGAAAGTTTTTTTTTGATATTTTCAGGTTTATTCAGGACTAAACTCGAGCCAAGGACATTTGAATGTCCATGACACAGAGAAAAGGGTGATATGGGCAATGCGAGTTCATTCCACAATCTTGGAGTAATTTAAGATGATGAAACAACCCATTAACCATGCCACAAATAAAGGTATTAGATTCAAGATCAAGGTTTAATGTTTTTTTTTAACAAATAAGAGTGTTATTTTTCCAAAAAAACATTTTTAAGCTTATTCAACCATGAATCCAAACCTGGAAAGTTTGATTTGTCCTCAAGATTAAGAGACCAATTTCGTGAAAAACAAGGGTATTTATAGGATTTTGGTGTATGTACCTTACGCAAAGACAAGGTACTGTGCTCAACTACCATGCAAACTTATTAGTTTGATCAGAAAAAATAGTAGATCTAAGCCATTTTATGCAGTTGAGCATTGAGAAAAAATCAGTCTTACCCATAACAACTTGCATAATGTCATAAAATTTCCCTTATCATTGGTTATTTAGGCCTCAAAATTTGTTTAAATCCAATCACAAATCCAAAGCTGAGGCATGGTATGAATTTTGATGATTTTTGGTGCAAGAAACATGTTTAAGTCAGATTTTTAGATAAATGGTGCAAAGGTTAAAACATGGCTTGAACTGGGCAAAAATACCTCGGTGTTTCGATACAAAACATTTTGTATTGATAGACGAGGCAGCTTTTGCCCATAAGTATCAATAAACTGAAGTATATATCAATATTAAGAGTAAAAAATATTTCCAACCTTAAGACTTAGAGGCATGTATCGATACTATATGGGCTTGTATCTATACTCTTGCTTGAGTATCGATATATTTGGCCAAAATTATGATTTTAGCTATTGTCAAGGCTTGTATCGATACAAACATGCTAAATATCACTACCTTACCTTAGGTATCAATACCAAACTCTCTCTTGTCGATATTACATGTAAAAATTTAAATTTTTAATGATATGGAAGCTCAGTATCAATACTTATGCACTAATTTAACTTTTACGTATCTTAAGCTCCTTGAATTACATAACTTTGGTCAAAATGATAGGAAATTGATCCATACTCATCCATATAAGTCCAAAGATGCTCAGAATAATGACTTCAATGCCTTGGATGATGGCTTGAACAAAATAGGGTGTCTAGACTTGCTATTCAGATTTAGTACATTGATTTAACAACAAAAATTTCATTAAAACCAAAAACTTAGAATAATGTAGCGAAACTTATCAGACAACATCAAGGGGTCATCTTATAATCACTTTAATCAATCTACAACCAATAAGACAGATAGAAATCTGAATTTCATACCTCAATCCAAAAAATTTCATTTTCTTAAATTAATACAGACTCCACTTCAATTTTGTAAACAAAGTCCATTTGTCGCAAACCAAAGCTGTCTGCACGTTCAACTTTTAACGTTGATCCATACTGGTGACTTAGAAAGCCTTCACAAGGTTGAAACTGTATGTTGTTGAGAGCCATACTAGTGGCTTAGGTTTCAAAAACCTTTACTTTTGGCAAGGAATCCAGAACCTGAGACTCAAAGAAAAAAAGAGAAATGTTCTCTCAAAACCAAGAGAGGTGGCACGAAACCCTTAGAGTGCTGGAACTTCCTTGCTTAAGGAATTTCAAGTGGCACCTAAATTTCTCTCCTAGTGTAAATTAACTCCTAAATGTGCCTTAAATAATTGCACTTTAACCTTTAGCCTTTTGAACAATTCAAATTGGGCTTGAGTAACTTTTTCTTTTTAGGTACTTAAGCCCAATTTTATTTTAACCTCTATAAATCTCTTTAATGTGTTTAACCCATTAGGCCTTCATCATAACATCAATAAATATAAATTTACTCAGTTAAGAATAATTTATTATTATAAACCAGGATTGGCATCTGGTAATGCATCATGGCCACCAGATATGCAGAAAAAATCAAATTGGTTTTAACAAGCCCTTCAATGTACAATATCTTCTGTAATTCAATCCCTTCATCATACATCCCTAAATAAGCAAGAGCTTAGTGTAACGTCTATTCTTGACCTATTCCATATTAATATACAACACTTATGTGTTTAACTCCATAATTGATATTGCCTTGGCCAATGTCTTTGAGTTAACATGATTAGGAACAACTGGGATATGTCCTTTTATATCTCTTGGGGTGATGAATCCTCTCTGGACTACTCATCCACCTTCAGTGTGTTTCATATCATAACCAAAACGACCCTTATTTGGTATTTATCTATTGTTAACCTATTCACGATGATCTTTAAGTATGATAATTAACATACAAGATGGCTTGGTGTCACAAGTCTAAGGATCGCTTGCACTACTAACACATGAGAGTATTTCCATGGACAATTGAGTGAGATACCAATTGAAACTCTTATTGTGGGTCATGTATAGTGAACTTTTTCTCATAACAAGCACCCATGTGATGTCGCTAACTATATCTATACTTCAACTTATGAGACTAGTTGCATGCATCCTATGCATGGAGGGTTATATATGCCAGTCTTTGTGCATTATAAATGCCCTGTCTTGATAATACAATAACCAAGAATATTATTAGAAACATGATTTTGATGCATAGGGATCTCATAATTGTAACCTTTTACAATTCCATTGCAAAGCGAGTGTGCTTTATGAGCTTTATCTATATAAGATTTAAACAACTAATAATAGACTAATCTTTTGGATAAAGAAATATCTCATATTATATTAATCAAATAAAATGAATGTTACATGAAATAACTAAATGCTAGCGCATTACAAGTTCAACTGATTGGCTTGTAGGGCTTACACTAATATTTACCTATTAGCTTCTTTTTTAATTTATTATTTTTTTTAGATTTTTAAATAGTTACAAGCGCCTTCACTGCTCTAAAAGTTGCCTCTAACTACTTCTATCTTTTCCTATGTATCACAACGTGGCCTAGATACGAATCCTGACCAAGCCTGACTTAAACGGCCTTCGCTCCTATATTTGTTAAATTTATCACTATTTTTATTCTCTTATTTATATAGGCCATGTCATTATCAACATTTTCTTATTTTGGAGATTGGGTGGTCAAGATGAATTGCCCACTTAACTTAACCCTAAATAGTTATTAGAAATAACTATTTATTTAGAGTCACCACCAATCTATTTGGGCTAGGTGGGATTGGTCACCTACCGGAGTTTGTATTTTAAGGGTTACGAAACCTTAGACGCTAACATCGAGGCCTGCGATCATACCAGAGATCATATAAAAGGTTTAAGGAGTCGGTTACAATCATAAGGATCAACCCTCTCATGATGCTCGAAAATTGGTACCTTATCAATTACGTGTTAACTTCAATTTTAATTTTTATTCAGTTTCAACATATGGCATTGAATTATAAATTCCCAAAATAATAATTTATAAAACAAAGTTATTATTCTGTATTAGGGAAATCGAGTTTTTAAAATTTTAAAAATCAAAATCTCTTATGCACTCCATTAGAGGACCAGTGGAATATGAAAGCTTTTTATCATTCTCTTTTGTATCCCAACGGAAAACCAAAGGAACATAAAAGGTTTTAAAATTCAAAATATCTTTCACACCTGGTGGAGGGTCAGAGGAATACAAAAGGTTTTATTATTTTTTTTGAAATTTATAAAAATCTAGATTTTCATATTGAAAAGGATATCTCGATATTAAAATAATCTGTAAAACCTGTCTCATATTTTAAGAGAAACTTTATGTATTATTCTAATTTGGAGACATTGCCTTAATTTTCTAAAAATTTTATTTTATTTTATTGAAAATATTTATAGAACATCCTAAAACTTGATAACAATCTAAACTGA
>JBBYHL010456605.1:0-15309 GCA_038381835.1 Adansonia madagascariensis | reverse complement strand
AGATTAAAATACAAAAAATAGGATTTCATATTAAAATTTTTGCTAGTGGAGATACTCCAACCCCACTAATTCAAGGGGATACTCTAACCCTATATTTTTAATTAAAGTTTAAATTTTTTCCTTGTTCCTCAATGTTTTCCTAACTTTAGGGATACTTCAACCCCATTACTCCAAGAGGATACTTCAACCCCATTACTCCAAGGGGATGCTCCAACCTTATTTTTTTAAAAAAAATACAATTTTTTTCTTTATTCCTAAATATTTTTGTAACTCTATTTTAGGGGATACTCCAACCCTACCTCACCGAGGGGATACTCTAACCCTGCTTTTACCTCAAGAACTTAAAATTATCTCTCTTCTGGATGCCTCAAACTGTGTTGATAAAAATCATCTTTGGTCTTCAAATTACCACCGAATCCAAATCAGTTTTAAAATTGTTATCTCGATTATTATTCAATACTAGAAGGTAATTATGAGATACATTCCGACTGCCCCCTCCCTTTTTATGTTCTTTTGTTTGC
Source organism: Adansonia madagascariensis (assembly GCA_038381835.1). Classification (NCBI taxonomy): domain Eukaryota; kingdom Viridiplantae; phylum Streptophyta; class Magnoliopsida; order Malvales; family Malvaceae; genus Adansonia; species Adansonia madagascariensis. The sequence continues at coordinate 14,788 of JBBYHL010456605.1, read as the reverse complement.
AATTGCTTGTTTATGATATCATTATATTTCTCATTTTTTGCCTTACTAACTTGTTTTCCTTTTGTAGTGACTATTTTACATTAATATTTAAAATTCGTTTTCCACTAAAATTTACAAGGCAATGTTTCATGTTGGTATCTCTTCAGTACCTAATATGAAACATCGAATTTTTAAAATCTAATCTGGACATCATTTTCACAAAAATCCCTATGTTCCTCACATCTTCGCGGCGTATATGTGATCTAATTTCCTTTAAAAAACTCAGATTCCCATTTCCCAAAACTTCATGCATTAAAGAGGATTATATCTAAATAGAGACCAAATGGAACTGATTTAATCGAGACCAAAGTGAGACGTAGTTAGTAGGTACCGATTTCGAGTGTCGTGGTGATGCTAGTTCTTCCCTGCACGTAACCAACTCTTAAACCCTACCAACGAATCTTTGGACTTCGTAGACCTTGAAATTAGTGTTTTGAGTTTTGTAACTCTTAATATTATTTTCAATAGGCCTCCGATCCTGCCTAGCCTAAAATGATCGGTGGCCACTCCAAGTTTATGGCCACTTCATGGTGGCCATCAGGGTCCAGTTGGATGAGCGACTCGACTGACGATCCCTGTCCCCTTCATATTATCACGTGTAATCCAAATCTTAATCAAGGGCTAGCTCAAAGGCTCGACCACAACCAACCATCATTTATTTTTAAGTCGAGCATGCTATACCCTTTAGATCGTTCAAAGTTTTAAATTCGGGCACATGGTGACAGCTTGTCGACTCCACTGGGGAGCATTTTAAAGAGTTAGTCCTATAACTAGCTACTTCTCATTCTGTTCTTGGTTTTCAATCTTCATAATTATTTAGATATAATTCTCTTTTATTTTTTACCTACTAATTTCTATTGTTTATGTTTTCTTTTTATTGTTAGGGATTATTCGTACCCAATAAATATTGATTTCAATGAATATGGTAATATGGGAGTGAAACAAAAAGGTTTGATTGTTTCCCTGACACACACCGTGCACTTGCATTTGCACTAGATTCCCACCATACACCATGGTATGGTTAGTATCCTAATTATTAGAAGGAAGTGAGCGATCCACCTTCATGAGTAACCCTCTACATAGTTATGGCAAAACCTTCCAGGATGTAGATTACCTATGTCTCTCGTGAGTACCCTTTCACACTTGCATAGGGAAATACACCCACTGAATCAAACCCATTCCACTAAACCCACAATGGGCCTAGGATCGTGGTACCTCAATTGTTCTTACTGGATGGAAGAGTGATTCAAATACTAAAGTAGGCATCAACTTCAACCCATATAGTGAACTATACGAGCTAAACCATGTCAAGCCATACCAAATGCTGCTAGAATAACTTAAAGATTAAGGTCACTCAGGGAAACATTTCTTACCTTTACTCCTACATACCATTGGTTACGAAGGTGATGATGGGTAAACGTTGTCACCCATATTTGTCTTTTATTTTCATGATCATTCCTTTAGGATATGCTATTATGTTCGATGGCAAATCCTCTTTAATAGTGCATAAGAACAAGTGAATGCCATTACCTATAATGCCATCTTGAAATAGTCATATCTGACCGAAATAAACTGTCATGCTGCTTGAATGATGGCTTAGCATGTACTTAACATAAATGGTGATGAACAAACATCATCATTTAAATGGTCAGTCTTAGTCATCACAAGGTATCATATTGCTTCGTGAAGAGGAAATTTTATATGGACATCCTGGTATGCTACCCGTTTAATGCCTCGATATTTATATTCATCATGTCTGCCCTAGGCATCATATCGCTTATTCTCAGGGTAAATTTTGTGACACATTTTTGCTGCTATTCTTTCATTCCCTTATCTTTTACCTATTATTTTGTTTTGGTTAGTCACTCGTTCTCTTTTTGCTTTTTTTTTTCACCATGCATCATTTCATCATAATTACTATCATTATGGGACAATTGACTCTAACGGATCAGTGTTCACCAAGAGGCGTCAGTCATGAAGCAATAGTCCACTTAGAGCTAAACCTTTCAAAGAAGTCCAAGCATGGTCGAAGCATGGGCAGCGTGAAGATGAGGATGTTTTAAAATCAGGGTATGCCTTAATAGTGCATGAAACCTTTAAGATAAGGTATCGTCAAAATGATTGGTAAGATCTGAGGACCATATGGATTAACTGGGACAATACTGAAAAGGAATCATCCATTAAGAGATATGGAGACATTACTCTTTTGCTTCAAGTTTGCTTGGATGTCAGTTTGTTGCAAAGGGCTTATGAGTTCTGGAATCTAACATATCGGTGTTTCACTTTCAATCATGAAGATTTGGTCCCCACGGTTGATGAATATACCACATTACTCAACATTAAGAGGGCAAAGGTCGACAGAATATACTATAAAGCATTGAATCCTCTAACCTTCAAGAAAATATTAGCTGAAATCCTTAGGGCAATGGAGTCTTGGATTGAGAGTCATATTAAAATGAAAAGAAACAATGAATGCATCTCATGGGCTAGTTTGAAAGAAGCGATGGAAAGTACCATTGACATCTGAAAATTCCAAGATATCTATGCTTTGGCGATAAATGGTCTGGTTATATTCCCAAAGATATTAGGCCATGTTGAAGCCACGGTAGCAAATGTTTTTTCTTGCATATGTTGCAACATCAATCTTGCCTTAGCCATCATTACCTAAACTATTCAAGCTCTTAATTTTTGTAAGAAAATGGGTATGAGCCATTTCATCGAGTGTGCATCACTCTTTCACATTTGGCTCATCAGTTACTTCAGCTTAGAAGAAAGTAGGACGTGGCACTACTTCTTACCTAGCTTTAACCCTATCTTTAAAATACTTGAGAATGAATGGCTTGAAGACAAATCTGAAGAGCAATGGGTCCAAAAATTTTGAAACCTCAAGGGGGAGGAGGAAACATGGAAGACCTTTCCATTTTTCCCACAAATGGTCATATACCAATGTAGAGATTATATTTATGTACCACTTATGGGATTATGGGGAAGTACTAGCTACGCCTATCTTTCAGTTATTCAACAATTTCAGTGTCGTCAGTTTATCCTCTTCATCCAAGACTTAGAGTTGTGGATTTTGATTATGATGAGCCCAACTACAAGTCGAAAGTCCAACTAGCCTTTCAAGCATGGAAACAAACCCACTGCATTAAGAGATATTGGAAAAGGAGTAGTATGACCCAAGGATATGATGAATGGAGGATCTATTGAATTAATGACTAGCATCGAGACATCATAAATACCGGTTAAGAAATTTTTTTTTGAAATTGAATTGCTCAAGCAAGAGTGCGAATAAGGAAAAGCAACCTTTGCTAAGGGGATCGCTCAATTAAAATAGGAAAATAGTCAATTAAAAATGGACCTCTACCTCAGGGATGGCGAGATGAGTAAGGCTATCAAGGATAAAAACCACTTCAAAGTGGATTTCGAAAGCTTGAAAAGAGACTATGTTGCCCTTAACAAAGCAAGTAAGTCCCAAAGACTTAAAAAGTCATCGATCAAGTGGAGGATAGAAATTAGTATTCTCAAGAAGGAACTACACCAATGTAGAGAAGCTACTAGGGTTAATAGGGAAAAGCTTATTAGAACCCAAGCTCTTGCATCAACTTATTAAAGGAGGAATAAACGGTTAGAGGCTCGAGTCTACAATTGGAGAGCAAACCAAGCCAAAAATAGAGTTCTAACACTCAAAATCCAAGACTTAGAGCATTATCTTCAAGCTCGCCAAGACCAAGTCAACGCACTAGTAAGAGCCTCCAAACAGCGGGAGCAAGAATGGCTTCAAGTGGTTGATCATGCACGCCAAAACTATCAGGACTATCATTGCCGTCTTACAAAGCAGATCCAAGCAGCTCAATTAGAGGCTGAGAACATGATAGATATAACCTGATCCCTGATACATGATATCTTGCCCACCGGAGCCCACAAGCAAAAGTTGTTGTATTTCATGGACCATGTAATCAAGCAATGTAATCGTGTTAGGCATTTTCGAATGTAATCACATGTAACCAAGACATTTTGTTACTTTAATGAAAGATGCGATTGGTGGAGCTACCCCTTTATCCAATTTTCCTTTTTGCATTAGCATAACTAACCTAATCCTTTCATGGTTTTTATTCATTCATGATCGTATATTCACTCTTATTGCATCAAACATATGCATGAACATATCATAAAGGCCTAATTAAGAAATAATTTAAAGTGAAGGTGATCCAAAACATAGAATCTATAGTTCACTATATGTACAACACTCGCAATCATCGAAAAATGATGAAAAATCATCACCATGCCTACATTGAAAGACTTGAACTCATGTATATAGAGTCCCAAGAGCCGGCACTCTGTAAGAATAAGGAACTTCAAGCACAGATCACTGAGCTAACTAAATTACTATCCAATGCATTGAAAGAAAAAGGGTAAACGAGCATAATCAAGACGGGGAAAGAATCAGCCCACCCTAAAAGTAATTTGAATGGTGGCATTGAGTCCACCAATGCTCAAAAGGGGCAATACATGGGCAGCACCCTTCGACAAACACTCCACCATCTCAACCATTTATTTATATCAGTCCAGCAGCAGTGTCCCACTTAATTCAAGGATTTTAAGGCATGGGCTCTTCACCATCAAAACCTATAGTCCCAGACCTCGATGAGCACATAGAGCAAGAGAAAACAAAGAGTCCATTAGAAAATGATGAGGCTTTTGGATAAGTATCATTCATTAGAGAAGCATTTTCGAGCTGTGGAAGAAAGTAACAAATTTGGAATCATAGACGCAAAGTCATTAGAGCTAGTTTCGAGCCTCATCATCCCGCCCAAGTTTAAAGTGCTTGATTTTAAAAAATATAACGAGACTACTAACCCTACTACCTATCTTCGCATGTACTGTCATAAAATTATGGGACACGAAAAGAATGAGAAACTGCTAATCCATTGCTTTTAGGATTGCTTGACTGGGGTAGCCCTTCGACGGTACATGGGTAGACTTGGCATGCTCATTCCTTAAACAATATAAGCATGTGTCTGATTGGGTTCCAAATCATCTTTCTCTCATGAACATGGAGAAGAAATCTTATAAGAGTTCTAGATAGTATGCTCAGAGATGGAAGGAGGAGGTAGCTCCAGTTCATCCTACTCTAACTGAAAAAGAAATGATAGTTATGTTTATTGGCACCTTACAAGCTCCTTACTATGAAAGGCTAGTAGGAAGCACCATGAAAATTTTCACTAATATGGTCATATCAGGTGAAATGATTAAGAACATCATTAAAAACAGCAGGATATCTGTCGGGGAAGCATTTGGATCAGTCAAAAATATAGCAAATAAAGGTAAAAAGAGGGAAGTGAATGCTGTAGGCGAGAATCATGCTAGGTTTAATCAAAGTCTATATCTAGCACAGCTTATGAACTTCCCAAGCATATTGAATATGCGTCTTACCCCTTGCTCATTAGCATCGCAAATAGTCCACACTATTTGTTTCGCTCCTATAATGAGCTTTGCACCAAATCCAGTGGAAAGTGCGGCCTATAATGCACAGCCCCGCAATATGCATAATGCAAGAGCTCCAAGTAACTAAGAAGCACCCCAAGAAAGAGAACACTTTAAACCACTCCCTTACTCATATAAAGAGATTTTCTCTCGCTTATTAGTAGACAAACTAGTGGCCCCAATATTCATGAACCCAAGATCACCATTATACCCTAAATGGCATGATGAGAATGCCTATTATGAATACCATACGGGAGCACAAGGCCACTAAATTAAGAACTGCACTTCATTCAAAAGAAAGGTGCAGGGTTTACTATAAAAAGAAGTGATCAAGTTTGAGCAATGTCCAGGACTTAATGTGGGGGCTAACCCACTCCCTAATAAAGCTGAACCGAGAGTGAATGAGATAATTGATGGAAAAAGCTGTCAAATTAAAAGAAGCATGGAAGAAGTCAAAACCCCAACATGCAAGGTCTGATAGGCTTTCATGAAAATCAAAATTATAGCAAATAATAAAAGTTAAAGAAAAAATACCATTGATACATCTTGCTGTCACTATGATTAAGAACATGACTTGCAGCATTGTCCATAATTCTTGAAGATGGTCAAAGGGATGGTGGATCGGTCTAGAATTGAGTTTTATGAGGAATGAGATGGACATGATGATCTATTTATCAATGCTACTAACAAGGAGAGACCCACTGATGGTCAAATCTCTAGTTGTCTGTCTCTTATGTGTATGAAGAAAAAAGCTAATAAAAGTTTTAGGTAGTACACTGCAAGATGGATGGAAGAAGCTACCTCGATTCATCCCTTACTAACAGAAAAAGAGATGATTGTTAGATTCATTGGTACATTACAAGCCCCTTATTATGAAAAGATAATGAGAAGCTTCCCAAAAAACTTTGCAGATGTGGTCATACTCTGTGGAAGGATCGATTAAGCCATGAAAAATGAATTGAGTAGAAAACATATCTGCAAAGACAAAGGAAAAGGAAAGATGAAGGCTAGTATGCAATCAAAATCTAGCACCGAAGCCAGCTCATGTCAAACTCGTGCTGAGTTAGACCTAAAGGAAATGATCATTGAAGAAAGCTACAAGATTATGGAAAACATAGAAGAAGGTCAGACGCTAATGAATTTGGTTTGGCAAATCCTGGTGCAAGCTAAGCTACTTAATGCAACTGAGAAGATAGGAAATGATTGATAACTTTTGCTATTTCCATAATGTTTGTAGCTATACTCTTCAAACATGTAGAGAGTTTTGGATAATGGTTCAAAGGATGATGAATGAAGGTAGCATTAAATTCTACGATGAAAAGCAAACCTCATATACTGAGTCTACAAATGCAATACCATTTATCAATGCACTAAAAGAAAAAAAGGGAAATCTTTTTTACTAGATTAGAAGGTCACTGATTTTTTACAATAATTGACCAAGAGTTAAGTTGACTTTGTTCAGCCTTCACCAATGATGATCATTCAACTTCCATCTCCATTCTCGTATAAAGATGATAAAGCAGTGTCTTAGAACTATGAAAGTAAAACCTTAATCATCGGAGAATCTAGCTAGAAACAACAAGTGTTGACCTTTCAGGGGTAAGTCACCTAACTCGAAATGATCAATGTTAAGCCCCAATAGCATCAAAAATAGCACTCAGCAAGAAAATGCTAATTTTGTTTCTCAAGCACTGAAGTCTGCAACCAAAAACTCAGATTCAATAGTAGTCAAGGATTCAGTGAGTGAGAAAAAAGCTACAAAATTCCTCAAATTCATCAAGCACAGTGAATACAGCATTATCAATTAGTTAAACAAGTAATCTGCCAAGATATCTATGTTGTCACTGCTGTTGAATTCGAAAGCTCACAGGAATGCCCTTCTCAAGGTTTTGAATGAGGCCTATATCCCTCCTAACATCTCTATAGATGAGTTGGATCACCTAGTGAACAACATCACTACCGACAATTATATATATTTTAGCGATGATGAAATCCTACATGAAGGAAGAGGAAATTACAAGGTCCTTCATATCACCAAATATTGTAAAGGCAACATATTGCCTAGGGTGCTCATTGATAATGGGTCAACTTCAAACATAATGCCTATGTCATGAACAAACTCCCTATTGATGCATCTCATATTTAGAATAGTCATACGATTGTGTGAGCATTCGAGGAAACTTACAGAAACATTATAGAGAATATCACCATTCCACTCCAAATCGGGCAATGTATTGATAAAATTAACTTTCATGTGATGGACATTCCTCCATCATATAAGTGCCTATTGGGAAGGCCTTGGATTTATTTTGCTGGGGCAGTACCATCATCTTTATATCAAAAGTTAAAATTCATCATCGAAAATGAAGTTATCAGTATCAAAGAAGAAGAAGATATCATTGCTACTACCTTGACTAATGCCCTATATGTCAAACGTGACAAAGATATCCCAGAATCCTCTTTCAATCCTTTGACTTTGTTAATGCTATTTATATCAAGGAAGGGTTGCTAATAGTTTAGCCCCACCTATCAAAGAGTACTCATATGGGTTTGAAGTTGACTGTTAGCAAAGGTATGCAGGCCAGAAAGAGATTCGAAAAACACCTTCAAGGAGTTCCTGAAGCCTTGAAAGTTGTCAGCTAGATTGACAAAAGAGGGCTAGGATTCAAACCCAAAGCACTGCAAAAGAAAACAAGCTTAGAAAAAGCGTGAGAAGAGGATGGCCCATTTGTTAGGACGGGACATGGAGGATGAACCAATAATGTTCCTACCACTTCAGGACAGTTTGCGCCCAGAGGGACATGTAAATACTGGTTTCGCTAGCAATGTGCTCATATTGAACAAGTCATTTGAGGATTTCTCATTGATGTGATTGATGAGCCAAAAATGTCAACCACATATGCGACGACTGGTCTGTGCCCTTCAAGGTTTGTTCTAAGTGTTTGGACTAAGACTGAGATTCATGTACTGTTCAAGTCTATTTCAAAGCAATGCTATGAACTAAACCTACATTCTCTCTCCTAATAGCATTGTATGATCTTTTGTATGGGCAACTTTTATTAAGTATTATTAATGAAAAAGACTAAACATTTTGCATTCATTCTTTATGTTCATAGTTCTTGTCAACCTTAGACCATTCTTCACATATTTTTCCACCCCTATTGTTCTTTTTCATATTTTCAAGTGTTCTGATGGGAATGTATATGAATGTTCATACTGAAGCTTTAGAAATTGATTTTGAGCAACCGATCTATGTCTGTGAGGTTGAATCTGAAGTGGATCCTGAAGAGAACCCCGTACCCCTCGACCTACTGAAACTAGTTGAACAGGAAGAAAAATAAATATTACCCTATGAAAAACCCACTGAAACCATAAACCTCGGAACAAAGGAAGACCAAAAAGAGGTTAAAATCAAAACCTCTATTAAACCATCAACTTGAGATAAACTAATAAGTCTCATTCAGGAATATCAAGTCGTGTTTGCCCGGTCCTATCAAGACATGCCTGGATTAGATACCAATATTATAGTTCATAAACTTCCTCTCAAACCTGAATGCAAACCAATCTAGCAAAAGTTAAGGAGGATGAAACCAGAAATGCTCCTTAAGATAAAAGAAAAAGTCAAGAAACAATTTGAAATAGGATTTTTCGAAGTAGCCAAATATCCTGAATGGGTGGCCAACATAGTCCTAGTTCTTAAGAAGGATAGTAAAGTGCGAATGTGTATAGATTACAGGGATTTGAACCGAGCCAACCCAAAGGATATTTCTTTTGCCTCACATTGATACCTTAGTAGACAATACTATAAAAATTGCATTCTTTTCTTTCATTGATGGATTTTTAGGCTATAACCAAATCAAAATGGCAGCTGAAGACATGGAAAAGACCACCTTCATAACTATGTGGGGAATATTTTGCTATAAAATGATGCTTTTCGGGTTAAAGAATATCGAGGCAACTTACCAAAGGGCTATGGTATATTCACTCTCATTGCCAAGTTATGGTAAAGAATGATGCTTTCCACGATCTCATGAATAAGGAAATCGAGGTCTGCGTGGATGATATGATCACTAAGTCAACAAAAGAGAGTTGAGCACATTGTCAAGCTATGAAAACTCTTCAAATGACTATGCAAATATCAGCTTGAGCTAAATCTTACCAAATGCATATTTGGCATCACTTCCTGTAAATTATTGGGGTCATTTTGAGTGAGAAAGGAATAGCGGTGGATCCTGACAAGGTTAAGGCTATTCAAAACCTATCACCACATCAAACTCAAAAGTAAGTGAGAAGTTTCTTAGAAATACTGAACTACATAGCCCGATTCATATCTCAGTTGACTGACAAATGTGATCCAATCTTTAGGCTACTGAAAAAATAAAATCTTAGAGAATGGAATCAATAATGCCAAGAAGCTTTAGATAAGGTCAAACATTACCTTTCAAACCCTTCAGTACTTATGCCACCAGTGCCTGAACGATCACTAATCATGTATATATCAATCCTAGACAAGTCGATGGGTTGTGCATTAGGACAACATGATGAATCAAGAAAGAAGGAATAGATTGTCTATTACTTGAGCAAGAAATTTATAAAATATGTAAATAATTATTCATTCGTAGAAAAGCTATATTGTGTTTTAGCTTGGACAGCCTGAAGGTTAAGGCAATATATGCTATACCACACTACATGGTTAATCGCCAAGCTTAACCCTATCAAGTATTCCCTTCAAGTATTCCCTTCAAGTATTTATGTGAAGCCCCTCACCTTGTCTGGGAGATTAGCCAGATGGCAAGTTATGCTTTTTGAGTACAACATCATGTATATGAACCAGAAAGCCATTAAAGGTAGTGTAATAGCAGACTTCTTGGCAAGTCAAGTCACAGATGACTGTCAGCCTTTAAACTTTGAGTTCTCTGATGAAGACTTGATGTGCATATCCGAGGCAGAGAAGATTGCCAAGTGTGGGTCATCATGGATAATGTAGCTTTAATGTAGCTTTAAATGCACCAGGCATGGAATTGGGATAATTCTTATCTCACTTGAGGGAAACCATTACCCTTTCATAGCCAAATTAAACTTTGACTGCACCAACAACATAGCTAAATATGAGCCCTGCATCATTGGACTCCAGGCAGCCATTTAAAGGGGCATTTGAACATTGTAAGTGTTTAAAGATTCAGCCCTCGTTATTTACCAACTAAAAGGAGAATGGCAAACATGTGATGCTAAACTAATCCACTATGGGAATCTAATATCAGAGCTTAAGAAAAATTTTGATGATATTAGCTTTCAACATCAACCTTAAGAAGATAACCAAATTACTGATGCCTTGGCCACCTTTATCTTTCATGTTTAAAGTCAATCAAGAATCGAACATTGCTCATATCCAAATAGGTATCTATTTAACCCTGGCATATTGCTAGAATGTTGAAGAAGGGCAATATGGTTTGCCAAGGTATCATGACATCCTTTAGTACATCAAGGATCAATGGTACTTGAAAGGCACCACTGAAGTTGATAAGAGAACCATTAGATGATTAGCTGCGAACTTCATTTTGGATGGTTTGAGATTTTGTACAAAAAAGGCTAGGATCAGGTGTTACTCCGATACGTGGATGCCTTCAAAGCCAAAAGAATGCTTGAAAAAGTTCACGAAAGAATTTATGGCATGTATGCCAATGTACACTGAATGTTAAGATAAATCATGTGATCAGGTTATTATTGGTTGACGCTCAAAAAAGATTGCATTGACTATGCTCGAAAGTGTCACAAATGCCAAATCTACGTTGACAAATTACATGTCCCATCGACACCTTTACATGTTATGACAACTCCATGGCCTTTTTTGTGTGGGGCATGGACATGATTGGATCTATTACCCCTAAGGCTTCTAATGGACATCGCTTTATTTTGGTCCTAATCAATTATTTCTCCAAATGGGTAAAGGTAGCTTCTTATGCCAACGTCACTAGATTTGTCATGTGCAGATTTACGAAACAGGACATCATCTATAGATATGGTTTTCTCGAACAAATCATTACTAATAATGCATGCAACCTAAAAAAAAGATGATGCAAACAGTCTACTCTCAGTTTAAGATTCAACATCGAAACTCCATCCTATACTGTTCGAAGATGAATGGAGCAGTAGAAGCGGCCAACAAGAATATCAAGAAGATAGTTAAAAAGATGGCTGAAACATAAAAAGATTGGCATAAAAAGTTGTCTTTTGCTTTACAGTTTATCGCACGACCATATAAACTTTCATGGGTGCCACCCTATTCTATTTGGTCTACGGCATGAAGGCTATCTTGCTAATTGAAGTTGAAATCCTTTCACTTAGAGTCCAGATGGAATCCTAACTTGAAGAAGCTGAATGGGTTAAGAGCTGATATGAGCAGCTCATTAAAAAGAAAAGAATCAAAGCCATCTGCCATGGGTAGATGTATCAAAAGTGCATGATGAGAGCCCATGACAAAAAGGTTTACCTTCATCAATTCTAAGAAGGTGACTTGGTACTTAAACAAATTCTCCCGATCTATAAAGATGCTCAAAAACAATGGACCCCAAATTGGGAAGAACCGTATGTGGTGAAACATGTATTTTCTGGAAGAGCCCTAATCTTAACCTAGATGGATGGCAACAACCTACCCAACCCCATGAACTCTAATTCTATTAAGAAATACTATGTTGAAAGGACTTTAGGATGAAAACTCGAAAGGGTGTCCTCTTAGTCCCTTGCCTATCACTCACCAAAAAAATCAAGAAAGAAACAAAAAGGAAAAATACAAGATAAGACAACAAAAACAAAAAAAAAGAAAAAAGAGAAAACTAGCTTAAGTTGAAAACCCGAGAGGGCGACTTAAGTGATTAGACCTCTTCATTCAAACCAAGCTAAGCCCAAACCATCATTAGCCCAAAACCAATCTTTCCTGTATTCAAGACCTAAAATCATAACCTAACCCATCTATTATGTGTTGATCAACCCAACCAAAACCTCATCCAACTTGTACTCGAGAAATAGGAACTGCCTAACTTTGTGGCCCTATTCCACCATGGGGCAATCAAAGGAATCTTCTTATGAGTCAACTAGCACCAAAAGGATGAATTGTTTAAGAGAAATCTTCCTAGGTAGTCAGTGAAGAATTCATGTCATCAACATTAGAGCCAATCGACCAAAAAGACTCCTCTTATTTCCTTTGTATTTCAAAAATTTTCACAATCTCATGAGTTTGTCATAAATTGTACCCTCTTTCTTTAAATAAAAATATTACTTGATTTCTCATACTGTATTGCATGTTGCATCATGTTTATCATTTACTTGATAATGCTTGATGAACAAACAAAACTAATAATAGGATTTCCTAGCATTACTTCAAAAGATAGAACTTTGCAGGATCTTTGATTCATCTTTAAATAGCAAGAATGAACTCTTGGGGCCACAATCGATCTTGCTTTGGGACCTCACATCTGGAGAATATGCTCAAAACCTCCTCAGTAAGTGGTCATGGACATCCTATACCTTCGAAGAGGGGAATACCTTAACATTTAAAGCCCCTGAAAATCTAGAGCAAGATTGATGAACCCTGGGCAAAAAGCCACCTCACCAATACCAAAAGAAGCCTAAAATCAACCATTGGATTAGGCCTTTAAAGCCATTACCCTTACATCAGTTAGGCAGGCATTTGCATCTCCATGCATTATGCATCATTTAATATCCTACAGGCATCAACTCCCATGCAAAAGTTAAATTTATAGGGAACCTATGGTATAATTTTTTAATTTTGAGAAACTTCAAAAGGCCTCAAGTAAGTATCTCTGACCTTATAAGCTTATTGAAAATCATCCAAGAGAAGTATCCCAAACTCATTATCTTTTGGTCCTCAAAGAGCAAGATGCTTTTCTACCTTAAAGCCCACACAAACTGGTGGCAATTACCTACCTCAATCCTTAAATAGCAAGATGCTTCCTTACCTCTAAGCCCATATAAGCGAGGGGCAACTATCTACCTCAGTTCTCAAAGAAAGGATGCTTAATAAAACCCACACAAGCTAGTGGCAACTACCTACCTTAGTTCTTAAAGAGTAGGATGCTTCCCTACCTCAAAGCCCACACAAGCTGGTGGTAACTACTTATCTCAGTCCTCAAAGAGCAGGATGTTTAACAAGCCCACACAAGGTGGTGGCACCACATAACCTACCTCAGTCCCTAAAGAGTAAGACATTTTCTCACCTTCAAGCCCATACAAGCTAGTGGCACCTATGTACCTTAGTTCACAAAGAGCTGGATGTCTTTTTTCACTTACCTTAAAGCCTATACAAGCTGGTGGCATTTGTCTACCTTAGTCCATGAAAAGCTGGACTTCTTTCTTTACCTACCTTAAAGCCCACACAAGCTGATGGCACTTATTTGAAAAAAAATGAAAACCAACCTAGTAAAGAGGTCAAACCTTACAAAACTCATCAAAATCTTCTTTTTTATTAGTTGTTTAACCCATCTCGACATGATACTAAATAACTCTCCACTTCTTAGTAAGCACATAAATCCATCATCCCATCTGAACAAAATGGTGTCTATTCGTCTTTACCTTATTCCTAATACTTAGCAACGACCAACAAGGGGCAGCTGTAGACACCTCATTTTGTTTGGACCAGCTTATGGCACCCTAAGAGTTAGGTAAAAGATGATAAAATCAAAAATTAGAAATAAAAGCTAGGGGACGAATGTCAGGTGCTGTGTCGCCAGGCATTATTAGGCAACACAATGCCAAGTGAAAAAAAATTTTGGAAATGCCTATAAGCCATATTAAAGAAAAATATAAAAATGAGGTATCAAAGGCCATTTTTCATGGTGTCACCAGGGTCATTTAAACGAATGCACAAATCAATTTCCCATTGTTTGTGACCAAGTTGAGGTAAATCGGGAAGCCAAAGATACGTACAAGTTATATTGGGGTGTAAGTATTGATACAAGGCCTTTACGGTGTGAAACACTTAAGTTTTCATGTGTAGTATTGATACAAGAAGGTTTGGACTAATACCTGGCATGTTTGTATCGATATAGACCTTGGCAGTAGCTAAAGTTCTGATTTTTGGCAAAATGTATCGATACACAAGCATAAGTATTGATACAAATCCATGGAGCATCGATACAGGTCTCTAAGTCGCAAGATTGGAAAATTTTTTTGCTTTTAGTATCAATACACAACTCATTGTATCGATGCTCAAGAGTAAAAAGTACCGTATGTATTGATATAACAT
>JBBYHL010456594.1:0-15309 GCA_038381835.1 Adansonia madagascariensis | reverse complement strand
GGAAGTTAATGAGCTTATTATATTACAATCATAAAATGGAAGAAGATTTTGGAGTCAAAAATATCAATTTTTTTTTTTGTAAAAGCTTGATTTTTTTCACTCCTAGTAACAAGTGGATTCTTGTAGCCCATGCAATATGGTCAACCAAATTTGCTATGAAAATGGTATGTAGATTTCCTAATTTGACAAGCATTTTTCAGTCTTACCTATGGTTTTTTTTTTCAATCACTATAGATAGAAACTTAACCTTGGCATTCAAGCAAAGCAGGATCAAAACTAAAAGGAAGCTGAAAACAAAAAGAAGAGAACAATAAAGGAAAAGAGAACAAAGAGAAGACCAAATAGAAAGAAAATGATATTATAATCAGCTACCATACACGAGTTTTTTTCTTTCTTTCTCTTCTTTTTCTTTCTTTTTTTCTTTCATTCTTGTTGGAATTTTCTTATGAATCTGTTATTGAACACATCAAACATCTGTAACTAAGTTCTTTTATTTTGTTAAGGGTGATTTCAAAGCTTATAAATGACTTTCTAACTGATTTTTATGTATTATTCATCAATTATCTATTGAAATTGCTTATGTTCTTCCATAAAAAATTGTTTATGATTCTTATATTTATTTATTTAGGTGCACAACTAAACAGACTTTAATAATTATCTGTTGCTAGATTATGAAGTTTGATCGGTAATTACTTTGTTTTCTTATTGATTAGTAACAGTTTATGATCAATGATTATGGTAAACATTTTATTGATTGCAATAAGGAACACAACCTAGGTTAATTATCCAAGCTTGTGTGTTTTTTGCCTAGATTAACCTATCTTTCTTATTTTAAAGCTTTTACTAAATTAAATATAGAAAGCTTATTCTAGGTTTTCTAATTGTTAAAGATTAAATAGAGAGTCTGTTTTATTTAACGACAAAATAAGAAAAGATTGGAGTAATAGAACTTGTTGCTATCTTCAGTTAGTAGTTTCAAAAAATAATTAGAAATAATTTTGATATTAATTCATAGTTTACATTTTGTGGTGGAATTTAATTCCTTCACCAATCTTTATCATCATTGTTACAATCTTTTTTAAATTCCAGTTCTTCATTCTTTACTTTATTTTATTATAACCAAAAACCTTATCAAAGTTTTGTTTGTGTATTTTGTGAAATCATTTTAATTTGTTTGGTCATATTAGATTAGAGTTTTGAATCAATAACTTATAAATTAAGAACAATTTATGTAGATATAACCCTTGCTTACTACCATATACAATAACAACAATAAATTAATGCTATGATTTAAGAGATACATTATTTAGTGGATTATAGTCTAAAACTAAATTCATTTGGTAGGTGAAATAATTATTTCAAATAGAATTAAACGCAGGTCTAAAGGAAGCACAAACCAAGGAGCAGTCTAGTTTGGTTTCAAAGGCTAATTAAGTGACCTGATGCAAGGCTTTTGGGATTGATCAATTGACATTCTAATGCTAACATGTAAGGGTCCATAGCCAAACAATGGCCTAAACACAACCATCAATGGGTTGAAAATTCATAAAGGTGGCATTTGAATACCATCACACTCAAAGTATGGCTCTACTTACATAAGGATGCATTTGAAAACCCACCAATACTTCCACAGTGACGAAGTGATAAGCCAACTCTAAAACTCTACATTTGGCCAAATACCAAAGAAAAACAACCACACTCTTGTGATACATAGCTCCAAAACCGAGCTAACTTAGAGCTTTTAAGAAGCATTTAAATTATTTTTCTTCTAACGACATACTTATCCCCCATCTTAGGCCTATTTCCATTATAGGAGTGGCATTTACGTACCTTTCCAATAAGGCTGAAACATTCCCTTAAAAATAGTAGCTATCAAGACTTCATTAGCCCTCATATTCAAACACTACAAGGTCTATCTCCAAGGTTACTTACACTTAGACCTAAAAACAATTTTGAAGAGTCATTGAATCACCACTTTATGGCCTAAAATTATCAAGAATCTAAGCATAAACGTAATTGGTATACCTTAAGTTCATTTAACAAACAAATAGTAAGAACAATAAATAAAAATTGGTTTATTGATTGAGCCAATCTTATGCATCATTGAGGGGTTTTGAAAACAATATTTTTTTTCTGAAAACCAACTAACCTCAATAATGGTCACATGAGGTTGAGAGTTTAACTTACCAAATCACGTAAAGCTTATAAACCCTAAGGTCTTCAAGCTTTTCACTTTATTAGATAAGGAAACCAAGTAACCAAATCATCCAACAAAAGAAAATCATTTAAAACTGAATCAAAAAAAGCCAAAAGAAAACACAAATAAAGATCATGGAGATAATCACCATGGTCGAACCTACTGTGTACTACGGCGATCCCATGTTCATGCCACCACAAATCATTAAAGAAGTGAACCTCATCCAACATTGAACCAAAGGAAGTAAAGAAAACACAATATTATGTAATCATGACATTACGGCTTAATTTATCAAAGGGAATGGAAGATCAAGCTTTCATCATCAAATGATGAAACATGTAGCAAACATCACCATAGCATAAGAAAATGCATGAGATCATAATAGAGCTTGTTGAGTGAATATGCAAGGATCGCATAAACACATCTTAACTTAAATTTTGCATCATGTAATCATCAAGCTCATCAACATATATCAAGCACAGGGTGCAAATATGTATGAACATGTAAAAATTTATGGAAAACATTTTATTTCTTTTCTGTTTTTTAAAATATATGCATGAAAATATGACATAAGCGTGAAAAGTCATATCAAAATCACATGGTGACCCAAAGAAAGAAAAGATGGTAGAGACAGGAATACACCTCAAGCCAGCTCAAAATTCAAGTTTTTGTGCTCTTTTTTCTCTATGATTTTTCTAAAAACCTCTTTTCCTTTTTTTTTTTTTTTTTTGCTTGAAGAGATGGTGATTAGCGTAAATGGTAGTATATGAAAAAAATGAACAAACCTTTATATTATAACTGATTGACCAAACCTTGGGTAGGGAATTTTTTTTTTTTTTGGCTCATGGATTTTCACATACTTGGTTCCATATTTAACCGATAATCATGCATTCATAAAAGTAATTAGGAATATTTCATGGCATATTCCTTCACGCATCTCAGGCATTTTATTATTAAGCTTGCATTTTTATGCTTACACTTGTCCTCAAAATATCCAATGAATATCTTCTTTGAGAAATGTCCCAAGTGCCCATTAATTACAAGAAGAACTACAAACCTTAGCTTAGGCTAACATTAAGTCGCTTAATTTTTGGTCATGGCATTATTTGGACCAAACTTGTATTTTATTTTCTTTACCCAATTAGTCTTTGTTTGATACTTCAAAAATTCAATTGGATGTTCCCTCATATGGTTCAAATTTCCCCCAATGGAGTTCTTCCAAAAAATGTGGATTTACTCAACTCGAAACCTTGAGATTAACCTTTCAAGAATTTTCTAAGTTTTTGTTGTTTTTTTTTTTTTTTTTTTTTTTTTTTTTCATAAATGAGCTTAATTATCCTTCATTAACCTCTTCTTCATCCTTAATTTCATAATTGTGAAGTCAATTTTGGATTTTTCTAGATTTTCCAATTTAAATATAAACTTTTTATATCAACTTTGACTTGGAATCTGATTTTTGATGACTTTTGACTTTATGTTGACTTTTTTTATAAAGCTTTTTTAAGCTCTGATTGACTCAATTTTTTTCACCCTTACTTTCACTTTACTCCTTCCTACAAATAGGCATGGCCAATTCCATCACTTGTCCTTTGTAGAGGTTTCAATTTAAAAAGTCTTCTTTTTGCTCTCAGGTTGACTTTTGGCTTGACCTTTGACTTTTCTTTGACTTCCACCAATCAAGCTTCAATTTAGCTCTGATTGTTGCCATTGACAATCCTATTTTGCACAAGGGATATCAACTCTAATCCTTCATTTCATTTTCCACGGCTTGATTTCGAATTTTCATCTTCAGCACATCTTTTTAATTATCCAATTAAGCTTATGTGCCATCTTTTACCATCTATTTCAGCTTCTAAATCCTTTCAATTCTCAAATTGAGCCTTGTGGTCATCATTGTTGGATCTAAGAGGGTCCAGGCTAAGGTTTATCAATAAGCCTACAAAACTGAGAAAATTAATTGGAGGTTAGGATAAAAGTAGGTATTTACAATAAATTTATAATCTATAATAATATATTAAATTTTACTTGAATTCAATAAATTGTCGAATTTATGGTAATTTTTTTAAGAAAAAAATAAGGGAAAAAGAAAAAGAAAGAAAATTTTCAATTTTGTATCACGATGATTAGTTTTTTAAATTTTTTTTTTAAAAATAAGGTTATAAATTTTTGGACAAGCTATTGTTGAATAATTTTCATTTAACATACTATTTTAATTTGTTGACATTTGCAATTAAGGAACTTGTAAGGGATGACTTCTAATTTTTTATTTTAAATTTTTCAACTTTTGTTAAATGGTTAAATATTTAAAAATATAAGAAATATATTTTCATCATCTATACATTATGTAAAAATTAGAGTTGGGTAGATATTAATTTTTTTTATTTTATATTATTGAATTAAAAAAGATAATATCAAAGAATTATTGGTTAAAAATTGGGATGATTGATGTAACTTGAAATTTTCTAAAAACTTTAGTTATTGAATAAAAATATTAGGACAATTCAATGGGTAGAAAAAAAAAAAAAAAAAAAAAAAACCTATGTTAAATAATATCATTGATTGAGTTACTGATAGTTGTTCGGTTTATATTTTGTTATTTTTTAAACTTTTAATAGTAATATAATTATGTACATCTACGTAATTTAAATAAGTTACATTTTAATAGTTAACATATTTTTTTGTATATAACAAAATATCAAGTGCATATTGATGATAATTAATTATACGATGATCCTTAATTTTATATTTTTATATTTTATTTAGATACAAAAATTAACTCCACATTCATAAAACATGGGTAAAGTACTTATCTCGACCACTTTGATGTTTTATATTAAGATAAAATATTTAACTTAATCATTGCTCTTATGTTTTATGTTATACATTAACTAAAAATATACATTTCAATAATCTTAAAATAAAAATAAAAACATGCGACCATGTACCATAAGGTCTAGACAGTGCGACTCTCTCAACAGACACAACTTGGATAAGGTTATGGAAGCTGAACATAAAGCCAAAAATTAAGACTTTCCATTGGAGAAGCCGTAATGACATTTATACCCACAAATGCTAATCTAATGAAAAGAAGTATTACAACAAACTGTCGTTGTCTTAGATGCTTAGGGGGGTTGAAACAACACACCATGCACTGTTAGAATGTGAGAAGATTAAAGGGAATTGGACAAACATAGCATTGGCAAATTCATGGGTTAGTGGAAATGCAACAACTTTCTTGGAGGCTTTTGATCAAGCAACTGGCAGCAGAAAATGTTACCGCAATACAAGTTGGAGCTACTTTAGCATGGGTGATCTGGTCTGACGGGAACAAATTGGTGAGAAGCCAAGTGATTCATATAAACAATGACATAATTGACTTTGCAAGAAGTTATCTCAATGAATTCCAGCAAGCTCAACAAAAGAAAAGAGGAGAAAAAACCAAAAGTCATGCTAGATGGGAGCCAACTCTTTCAAGCCATGGCCAAGTCAACTTTGATGGTGCACTAGAAACCTAGGGAACAAAAGGTGGGATAGGTGTGGTGATTCGTGATAAAGAAGAAGTCATTCTAGGCACCCTAGCAGCCAATGTTTAGGATGTTTTAGACCCAATGATGGTGAGAGCGTACGCAGCAATACATGCACTAGAATTCCCAACAGACCTAGGTTTTCATTATATCCAGTTGAAAGGGGATTCACTTGAGATTATCAATTAGACCGTAAGGAACGAATAGGACTTATCGAAGATTGAACACATAATCGAGGAAGCAAAAGAGAAGGTGTGGACATTCTCTACAATCGTCATTCGCCATGCAAATAGGGAGGCAAACAAAGCAGCTCACTTAGCGATTAATCTGCAAAATGGCACAATATGGACAAAGGAATGCCCAACAATTATCGCATCAATTGTCCAAAATGAATGTACTAATTCCAATCGAAGTAATAAAATGATTATTATTTTCGTGTCAAAAAGAAAAACATGCAACCAAATATGAGTTGCACACTGGCTTTTCATATTAATATTTTAAATTTTTTAAATCCATAATTAGTTAAGATTAATATTATGTCTCGAAATAATCTAATTTTAATATGTTAAAGGAAGATCGTCAGTGTTAATTGCAATTTCTCTTTGTACAAAGGAAGTCGCCGTTGGTGAGGGTGGCTTCTTTTATTTTTTTTCTTTTTTAAATTTAAGGGAAGCCAAGGGAGGCTTCCCTTTTATATATAATTATATATAATTTATAAAATTAAAAAAAAAAAAAAAGAGAAACTGCCATTATTGAGGGCAGCTTCCGACTAATTTTTTAAAAAATAAAGGAAGTTACCATTGGAGAAGGCAGCTTCCTTTACGGAAAAAAAAAAAAACAATTAGCAACAATAGCAATTTTCTTTTTTACATCATTAAAAAAAAGATCATTTTGGGAAATAATCTCAAACTATGCATAGTTCAATGTCAGATTTTATGTAACCCACATGATGATTAAGTGAACCGAGATAAATATTTTAATTAATATTGAGGTGATATTATCTAGCAAATCTTGTTCAAATTAACTACTCTAGTGGTAAGAGTTAAACTCCACTTCAGTAACTAATTAGAATACAGACTCTTTGATAATATGATACAATTTTAATTAGTTTTTTAGTATAGGTTTTTAAGTCTAGTCTAACATAAATTGCCCGAGCACCATCATAAGGTAATTATCAAGAAAAAAATAGACTAGAAGGTTTATACAAGGTGTTCTGGTTCATGTACTTAGAGTGAAGTCGCATTCTTGATCAACAATGGCTAGAGGTACGTTTTTCAATTTAAATATTACATGTGGCATTAGAGCTAGGCTTTCTAGCCTTGTTCTCAAATCATCTAGTGAGATTCCTTTAAAACGAATTTTTTTCATACATATATTATTGTGCATAAACGATTAAATAATTCGTATTAAGGATAAATAAGTTATAATAAATATAAAAAAAGCATGAAACTGAATTTTTAACATGCTTTGATTAATTTTATTTTTGTATTTATATATCGAAACATATTTCATGTATGTACCATAGACTTTTTTGTATATTATGTGTATTAAAATTTTATGAATTTTTTTATTAATTCATAAAAAACCAAGATTGATGAAGGATTTTGATTATTTAATCATCTATATATGTTTTTGAACATTAAGATTAAAGAAAAGATGATTAAAATAAGAAAAATTTATGGTGTATTGAAACAGGTCTGATATTGTTTAATAGAATTCAAGTACTCTTAAATGTTTGATGATGATTTTTGTGTTTTTAATCAGAATTGATGCATGGATCATGTAAATCTAGCATAAAATCATGTTTTTAGGTCTTTAATTACATGAAATATGGATTAAAAATACGAAAATATGAGCAAAAACAAGAAACAGACCCGCACGGGTTAGAAAAACCCAGACCCGGCTGGAGAAAGAAGAAAGACTAGGACAATGTCCCAGCCGAATCCCATACGCATTACTATCCCAAGGTCTTTTTGGTCTCGGCTTTTTCAGACTCAAATATTTTATTATTTTTAATTTTTTTTGTGATTTTTTTAGATTTTTTAGGTTACATAGTTTTTATTTAATACTAGTGTTTAATTAAATAATGAATATGTTTATGCATAAATAGTCTATGCTTTTTATTTTAAGACAAAATATTATAGCATGTTCGAAATATTTTGATAGTACGTACTTTTCCTAAATAGTATCAAAGAAATTCGTACTGTTAACCTAAAAGTTAAGTGCATATATGTATGATAAAATGTTGTTGGAATTACAATATAAATGTCCACATTCATATGTCATGAAATAAATATATTTTGATATTGTGCATATTTTTTGTGACTTAAGAAGTATGTCATATATTATGTCATGATTTTTAAATCAATTATAGTATGACAATTAAAAATTTTGTTGTAGTATGTAAATTTTTACTACAAAAAGAATCAATGTCATTATTAAGGAGCTAAATCACTAGCTTGGTATTAGCCAAAGCATTTTAAGTTACATGATTTAGATAAATTGATAGTTATTTAAAATAATTTTTTTTAAATAACTACATACAGTAAACATCAATAAAATTTTATGCCATGAATTTATTTGGTATATATTTGAGTTATTAAATCATGTATGCAATTAGTTATTGTATACATATATTATGTCATTTTAAAGAATCTAAGTCAATTGCTTGTGAATAGCCATAGTATATTAAGTTGATTGATTTAGTTAAATTAGTAGTTATTTAAAATAAAATTTTCTTTAAATAACTACATACAAAGGATGACATTAATATCTAATTTTTTAAATCACTAGCTTAAGAGTAGCTATAGCATCCTAAGTTGGTTAATTTAGATGATAATTGGTAGTTATTTAAAATAAAGTTTCCTTTAAATAACTACACAAGAAAATGACATCGATAGAGTAATATTTGTAATATGCAATAAGTTTGATGCATACATGTCGGATGTTATTATTAAGTTTTAAATCATTAACTTAAGAGTAGCCACAGCGTCTTTAGTTAATTGATTTAGATAATAGTAGTTATTGAAAACTACATAAAGAAAAATGACACCCATAAAGTGTTAGACCATGAAATTAGTTATTTGGCCTTACAGGAAAATAATTAATTTGTAAAATAGTTAAAGGATGAAACAATATAGCATTAAAGTTAAATTTGTCTAAGCCCATAAGTATGGATTATTTAATGTTGATGTTTTTAAAGTTATTGTTTTATCATTAAAGTTGTCTAAATTCATATGCATGATGCACCCTTATCCACATGAAGGTTTGGATATACATTTTGAATATAAAGTATTTTATTCAATTAAAGTATAGTTTCTTACATTTTGCAGCAATTTCTATTATTGTGATTAATAAGGCTGCTATAATGAAATGTTATTTGGCGATGAAAATTTACTCCAATAAAGTAGTAAATTAAGTTATTTTTAGTATAAGGACCTTGACTTAGCGTTTAGGGTGGACAACTTGCCTTTAATGAATAAAGTATGCAAGAGGAAAATAGATTTGGATGTATAATGGGAGCAATCTAATCATTTAAGGATGATGTACATCAAATCTATAAATCAATTTCGAAATTCATCGTAATTGTTATAAAGTCAAGGATTATTGTAAAGTCACTAAAGACCACATTGTTAAATCTGATAAGGTTTTGGCTTTCTCTTAATAAGAAAGCTTTCAAGAATAAAGTGCAACAATTCTAAAGATTGTACATGAGCACATTATGAGATTTGAGAGATATTGTTGCTCAACTCAAATATTTGGAATTGAGTTTTTTTAAGTAAATTTCTTATCACTTTCATATTCAACTTTTTTCCTAATGAGTATGACCATAAGAAACACATAGAAAAAAAATAGTCTATCAATGAACTCTTAGTTATATGCATTCAAGAGGAAAAGAGATTAAAAAACAAGAAACTAGATTCAGTTAGCCTAATGACTTAAGGTAAAAAATGATAAGTAGGCAAAGGTCTTATAGAGGTGAAAAAGGAAAAATGCCAATAAAGAAAATGGCACCAAGTCCTTTATTTTATTTTAACTCTGACATATAAGAAAAAATTGCCTATAGTATAAAAGGGACTGGAAAATAAAAGTAAACTCATTTTGTATAAATTTTTTTGGTGATGTTCCTAATAATATATGGTGGTTGGACTTGTGTTCAATGAATTATATATTTGTAACCATTTAAGTTTTCATAAAGTCAAGAACCAAAGGAAAAATGGGAGGAACATCTAGTACAGAAATCACTAAGGAATATCAAGATCATTTTTGAAATCAAGATTTATTTTAAATCTTAAAAGTGTTTTATCTTTCATTTAAAAATTTTCTTAGTTAAAAGGAGTTTTATATTTAAATTTTTTAATTCTACTATTAAAATTTCAAAAAAAAAAATTGTTATTAGATTTTTCATAATTAACTTGGATCCTGATTATGAGAATAAGTTTGTTAACTATTTTTATAATTTCTGATAGTAAAGAAGTGCTATAGATAAAACTCCTTCAGAGTTGTGATATAAAAATTATGTCACATCTTCATATAAAAATTTAGGAGAACTGACAATGATAGAGTTCTTAAAATTATTGAGTTTGACATTTATATTAGTTGCATTAAAGAAAAAGCAAACTAACAAATCTATAAAAGGGGGCTAAAGAAAGCACTGTAATATTTAGAGATCATATACATTTCTCTAAGTTTATGGATTGATGCATTAAAACTGCTATTGATGTCTTTATTAAAGTGCCAACTAAATTCTTTTCTAAAACTTTCTTAGAATTATGGAATAGTTGGAATTCAACTTAAAACATTTCAAACTTAGGTTGCCCAGTTAAAGTGAAGGCTTATAACCTAAACATAAGGAAACTAGATCCAAGAACCGTTAGCAATTATTGGCTATGCAATTAACTTAAAGGGGTACAGATTTTAAATGCCTCTCATATTCAACTAGAATTATTGAAGCTAGAAATGCTAAGTTTCTTATAGATCATGAGTCTAGTGGGAGTGACTTTCTTCATAAGGTTGATATTGAGGAATAAATTTATTTAGATTGATCTTTTGTAAATAACTTAATTGTTTCTCAAAACAAACATACAGAATTAATTGAAGAGCAACCAAATCAAGTACAATCTTGACAATAGATCATTAATTTCACTGACTAAAGGTGTACAAAATGTACAAATGATTATAGAATTAAAAGATCCAGTGGGTAAGAAACTAGCTATTTTTATAACTTGGTTGTATACCTATAAAAATTTAATTTTGATATTGGACATAAAGATGATCTCGTTTTCACTAGCCATGAATAGTAAAAATTTCACGCTTTGGCATAAAGCTATGATAAAAGAAATGAAATTAATGGTTAATGATCCAATCTAGCAACTCGTTAAATAACCATTTGGTAATGTTAAATGATATGAGATTAGATTTTTGGACAATGGTTTCACTCAAAGGAGGTATTGATTATTATGAAACTTTCTCTCCAATTTTTTATGAAAGTTTCATTAAAAATTATCATTGCTTTTGTAGCTCTTTTTTTATTGAGAGTTATATTAAATGGTAGTGAAAATGACTTGCTTGAATAGGGATCTTGAGAAGAGGTATACATGATTTTACCTGAAGGTTTCTTTGAATGATCAATATATAAAGTAAAACAAGCATCCCACTAATGGTATGTAAAGTTTAAGTTTAACATTTACTAAAATATTGATCATTGTTTATAACTTAAAGTCAGTGAGAACAAAGTCATAATTTTAGTCTTATATGTTGGTGATATTCTCCTTGCAAGAAGTGATTCAACTTTATTGCATAAGACAAAGTTTTTCTTTCTCAAAACTTTAATCTGAATAATTTGAGTGAAACTACATATGTCATAGGCATAAAGATTCATAGAGATAGGTCTGGAAAGACATTAAGTCTATCTGAGAAAGCCTATATCAAGACAGTTTTGGGAAGATTTAAAATACAAAGCTATTCACCTATAAGGGCATAAATTATAAAGGAGATATTTCAATTTAAGCTAATATCTCCAAATAATTTAGAAAAATAGCATATGAAAGGCATTAAATATGCATATAGTATTGAAGCCTTATGTATGATCAAGTTTATAAGAAACTTGACATAAGGTCTATTGTAGAAGTATTTGGTAGATATTAAAGTAATCATAGCCTTAGACTATGAAAGTTGCTAAAGAAATTATGTTGTAAAGTAATATCACAGGCAATAAGGTTGAGATATTTTATCTCTAGTTTGAGAGTTGGCAGGAAGGCCATTAAAAATCTATAATGATAACTCTTAAGCAGTATGATTTTCTAAGAATGATAAAAATGGGAGTCGCAGCAAGCAAATACATATAAAGTAGCTTGTTGTCAGAGACTCTATAAAGAAGTAAAAAGTGGATATCCTACACATCAGTATAGATTTAATAATAGTGGATCCCACAACTAAAGCATTGTCAACAAAACAGTTTAAAATTCATATGGATTATATACGGCTAGTTAAATTCTATCAAGATATATTTTGACTTCTTTGATTTTGTTAATTTTACATTCTTAGAACTTATGGACATGTTTCAATTTGTGCACATAAAGTTTACATATCAAGTGGACCTTAAATGATTACAAAACATTCATTCATAAAATATTATCTAATAAAGTACTCTTTTAGAGAGGATCATGCATTGTAATACATGGAAGGGAATATTCATTTTAAAATGCTATCGCTATGATTGGTGTTATATGAAATCTTTAATTAAGTGGGAGTCGGGCTAGAGTAACTTATGGCCATGTTAAAGTTTTAGATTTAATTATCACCTATTCAAGTTCTTGGTTTATCATATGGGCCAAGTGGGAGAATATTGGATTTTATGTGGCCCACATGATAATTAAGTGGGCCTAGATAAATATTTTAATTAATATGGAGGTGATATTATCTAGCAAATCCTATTCAAATTAACTACTCTAGTGGTAAGAGTTAAACTGTACTTCAATAACTAATTAGAATAAAGACTCCTTGATGGTAGGATACAACTCTAATTAGTTTTCTAGCATAGGTCTCTAGTCTAGTCTATATAAATTGCCTTTGCACTATCATAAGGTAATCATCAAGAAAAGAAATAGATTAGAAGGCTTATACGAGGTGTTCGTCTTCATGTACTTGGAGTGAAGTCGCATTCTTGATCAACAATGACTAGAGGTACATTTTTTAATTTAAATATTACACGAGAAATAAAAAAAATCTTCCTCTATTAAGTAACAAAATAGATTGATACATTTAATTTATTCTAAATGAAGAAGATAAGATGCTCATTTACCTTTTAAATTATACTACCTAATCGCTTTGAAATTTAGAGAAAAATATTTCGTTATTAAATATCTATATTTTCGCTCTAACATGACTTACTTGGGCCTATTTTCAAGGTTCAACACACTAACATCCTAAAGGAAAAGTAAGAAAAAATTCTCCCGTTACACCTGAACAAGGGGTGTAATCTCAACTACCCCTTCCATTAGAGGGACAAGGTTTAATGAGCCATTGGAACTTTAGTGGAAGGAGTAATTGTAATCCTCCTTTTACCCCTTTTAGAAAAATTTATTTATTTTTAATATTATTTATGTATTAATTTTATCATTTAATTTTTAATAAAATATAATTTAAATAAATTTTAATTATTATTTAACTTATTTATAATTTATATGTATATTTATATTTATTATTTAATATAAATATAATTTTAATAATTTTTAATTATACATTTTATATAACATCTAATCTAATGTCCATAATTATCATTTTTTATTATAATTTATGTCATCATCATTGTTGTTTTTGCATTCAAAATTCTAAATACACGTCATACCACAATTTAATTTTGCCACTACAATAACTACTCTTATCATCACCTCTTTTATAATTTCATCGCCATCTAGATAGAGCCTAATTTAATGATAAATATCAATTTATTTACAAAGTTTCAAAAAATAAAACAAATATATATACACACACAACACTTCTGTAAAAATTCCAACGGTATATGAACATGTTTTAAAGAAAAATCAAAGAAATTTTTTAAATATGAAAATTTTTTAAAGAATCTGAAAATAAAAAATAGAAAAAATTCAAATAAATAAAAAGAAAGAAAAGGAGAGTTAACAAAGGAAAAAAAAATGGAAAAAGAAAAAGAAACGAGAGAAGGATAGGAAAGGCAAACCCTTAACTCACCGTCTGTGACTCCTAGTAGGAATCACGGATGTTCCTTTCTGTTCTATAACGAGCTAGGTTTGATTTGTTTCAATAAAGATGGCAATACTTCTCACACCTTAAACGTAATTTTTCTAGTGTCAGTACTGTTATCATTTCTTTTTTCTTTTTCACCATATGATTGTATTGGAAATAACAAATAAATTTGAATTATAATTTATTTATTAAAATAAAAATACTAGGTTCAAAAATTATTTTAAGTACTAATACTATAATATATTTAAACAATTATCATATAATAATTTATAACGAAGATCATTACTAGGCCTGTCAACAAGGTAGGCTATTCATTCTTCTCGAGGTTTGAATAGCTCTTTTATTAATTCGAGCTTATCTGGTCAAATCTAAATTGATATTTAATAGTTAAAAAATATTTTTATTTAAATTTAATCATAAAATATATAAAAATTTATATAAAAATAATTTTTTTATTTTTTTATTAATTGTGAATAGTACTATAGATAATATAGGTGGGTCGGGTGGAGGCGAAAGCAGAACTAAACAAATAATTTAAAATTTTTGCGAGCTACGACTCAATTTAACCTATGAATACCACTAATAATTATATTTTTTATACGTAAGATCATTACTTAAATAATTTATTATTGTATCTTTAACAAATAAAAAATAAAATTATAAATTAATTTAGGTTAAAATTGTTAATTTTAGACATGATTCGCAAATACGATACAAGATGAAATAAGTTTTCGATTTGTACAATTGTATTCGTAATTGATCAACTCATATACGACTCATTTATAAATGTTTAACTAATTTTATCAACCAAACTTTTCGAGATTGGAAGCTAAAAAATTTTAATATAAATATTAAAATTTAATACTTTAAATATAGTTTAAAATTAAATTTATTTTTATTACTTCCGTAATATTTCAGGCTGAAATGAAGTTGGACCTGAAAAAGTATATAATTAATAAATAAATCATTACATCAATTAATAGTTATTTTGAGAAAATTACCAAACAGAATTTATAGATTTTATTATCCCTCAATTGTAATTTTCGATCCATTTCGGGTCGCCCTTTCAAGAATTTGTGGCTGTCGTCATTTCCTATTGGAATCGGAAGGAAGGACGGACTGCTACTGGTCGATCTAATTAATTAGTGTAACCATAAAGCAGATTGAGGTTGATTTTAACTCTTAAGCCGACCAATTAAGGACATCAGCCTTTCCCTCTTCCTCTTCCCCTTCCATTTAGGGGTGAGCATTCGGTCGGTTCGATCGATTCGGTCAAAAAAATTTTAAACCGAATTAACCGACTTAACTAGAGGAACCGACCGAACCGACCGACATTTTTAACCATAACCGAATTAACCGAAC
>JBBYHL010456583.1:0-15311 GCA_038381835.1 Adansonia madagascariensis | reverse complement strand
CTTCCAAAGTTTAGGCTTTCATCTTTATTTTTATTGATTAATATTTTGAGTAATTTATTGAATTTAATTCAATTTTATAAATTTGAACTTATTTTTGAAATTTTTTCATCTCCAAAATATGAACTTTTTATTTGTAAATTTTTTTGGAATTTAGGATTTTAAATATTTTTGCGTATTTCAATATAATAGCTTGGATGTATGTTTTTGAAATTCCAATTCATTTTTATTAAATATCAATTTTCTTCAGTAAGCATCTTTCTCGTAAGTTTTTAGGAGTTTGAAATTTTTAATTGCCTTTTTCATGCATATAATATTTCTAAAAATTTCCTTTTAAAGTTCAAGACTTGGAATTTTTATAGGAAAATTTTATTAATTTTATTTTATGCCATTTTTTTAATGGGCTTACAACTTTTAAATTTTACTAATAGGCCCAACAAGCCCATTTAGAATTTTCAACAAGCTGAACAAGCCGATTCAAATTTTCCAACAAGGCCTATTAACATTTTCTTTCTCTCAAAAATTATTTAAATTCTTTAGGACCAAAAATTTTTATATGGATATTCAAGTGGGCTTTTCATCTAATTAAATTCTTAATTGAATTTATTACGTGAAATTTTATTTATTGAATACATAATTTTTAATTTGTTACAATCTAATCCTTTCAATTCCTTTTTATCCAATTAAGATTTTTTTTTCATAATAATCATGAAGCCTAAGATTTAGATGATGACTAATATATGGTGAGTCATATAAAAGACAAAAAAATTTATTCTTATCTTAAATAAAAAAATAAAAGAAAAGAAAAATTTTGGCCAAGGGATTTTTTTCATCCCTTGGTCGAATCTTCCCCTTTATAAATAGAGGAGAATGTTTTGTTTTAAAAAGAATGGCCTCCATAGCAAAAATTAGCCATTTTCTTAAGTAATTTTCAAGCTTTTTCAAGAATTTCAAGCTTTAAGGTAGTTTCATGTAAAAATATTTAGATTTTTTCTTATCTTTAATTTTTTAAGATCATATTTCTTCCTTTTAGTGAGCTTAATGATCACTTGTGTTCATGGATTTTGATCCATGTTGAAAGGCGAAGTGAAAGCCATGAGCAATTTTCTTGATTTAATTGTTAAATTTGATTTTTTTTTCTTAACAAAAGTTTGATTTTCATCAACAAAATATGTATTTATGGATATGTTGCTACTTTTATCATGTAGATATGTTCATGATTATGTTATTTTCTTGGTATTTTCATGTGAATAGTTGATAAAGTATGCTAATATGTCCATTTTTTCATGATTTCACATATGTTGATGATAATTTGAGCTTGGTAGAAATTATGATATGTGTTTATGCCGAAAATAGAAATTTATTTTTTGTATTTTAAGCTTGGCTGAATATGATTACAACCTTTGATGAAATTTTATTTCACGATTTCATGATATTTAAGGCTACTTTGTAGTGTTCGAAAGTTATGGGTGTCCAAAAATAATTTCCCAAAATTTTGTAAGGCCATAGATAGGTACATCTAAGCTTAATCAAATCTTATGTATGTGATTTGGTGAAGTTTTTGATCTTTTTAGTGCTATTTTATAATTACAAAAAATATAGGGACTAAATTGTAAAATCAAAAAAAAAATTTCTAAGACCATTTAGGCTTAGCCAAACCCTTGCAGCACTTTTAGGGGTGTTTTCATGCATATTTTTCATGTTGAAATAAATATTATGCATTTTTTGCTTTCAAGGGCCTAGTTGCAATTTTAGACAGTTAAGGTACTTATTTCTAAAAACCAAAAAGAATTGTTTTAAGGCCAAAAGTGCTTGGCCAAATGGTTCATGATTATTTGGTGAATTTTCTATGTTAATTTTGATATGTTTGATGTTTGATTATGTATTTTGTTTCATTTAAGGACCATTATGTAAAATTCAAAAAATATTGAGCCATTTAGTAAAACCTTGTATCTTATGGTTAAATGGGTCTTTTAAAAATACCCATTTAGGGTATTTTGGACATGTTAGAGACATTTCTAGCACTTTTACCCATTTTGGGATTAATATGTGATTTTAAAAAAATAGGACTCATTAGCAATTTTTGCCTTTTAGGTCAATTTTGATGTCTAAGTTACCCATTAAGGTTATGATTGTCATTTCATGATGATTTTCAGTCCTTTAGGGTTATTGGCATACTTTACTTTATGATCACTAGGATACTGATATGTCAAAGGTACATAATAGGGATAGTTTCATCCTTTTATGGTGATATTGAGTCTTTTAAGGTTACTCAGATACTTTCATGTCGAAGGTACACCTTAAGGATATTTTAATAATTTACCTTAAATCGAGTCTTTTATGATCACCAAGATACTAATATGTTGAAGGTGCATAATCAGGATAGTTTTGCTTTTTATAATATTATCAAAGGTTCATCCTTTTATAATGATATTTAATCCTTTAGGGTTATCGAGATATGTTCACATCGAAGGTATACCTTAAGGACTTTTAGTAATCTACTTTGGAACTAAGTCTTTTAAAGTCACTAGGATACTTCCATTTCAAAGGTGCACTTTAGGAGACATTTTGGTCTATTCGACCAGGTATAAGTCCTTAAAGTCTAGTTTTGTACCTTTTTTCAAATCGAGTCTGAGGATAAGTTTTTTTTATTATTTATGATAAAATTATAATTTTTAAAAATCAAAGCAATGTCTTTGATGTTGAAATGCTACATGGAATGTCTTCCAGCATATAAAAAAAGGTTTCATGGATTATTTTAATAATGAAATATTCTTTTTTAATGAGTAGAATCAAGATTTTTCAAATTTCATAAAAATAAAACCTTTTGTATTCCTTCGATCTTTTGATGGGTTGCAAAAGATATTTTTTTAATTTCATAAAAATAAAACCTTTCATATTCTTTTAGTCATTCGACGAGGAACGGTATTCCTTCAGTCCTCCGATGGGATGTGAAAGATATTTTGATTTTAGAAAAAAAAATAGGTTTTCTCAAGTAGAATAATAAATGTGGGATTAGGAAATTTTGAAATATTGAAAGTAAAGTTGAATACTAGATATTGAAATCGAATAAAAATCAAATTTTAAGTTAACACGTAATTAATAAGGTTTCAATTTGTATGCAATATGAGAGGGATCGATCCTTACTCGTGATTGTAACGAGCTCCCAAACCCTTTCATGTAATCTCTGGTATAAATGTAGACCTCAAAGTTTGTTTTCGTGGGTTTTGTAACCCTTGAAGTACGAACTTTGATAGGTGACCAGTCGCATCTAGCCAAAACAGATTTGTGGCGACTCCAAAACAATGGTCATTTCATTGTTAAGTCGATTAAGTGATTCATCTCGACAGTTTGGTCCCTAAACATGAAAAAATAATGATATATAGATAAATATAAGAACAAGGGGTACACTTGCCTTTTTAAGTCTAGCTAGTCAAGTTTCGTATCCTGGCCATGTTGCAACAACTTAGCAACTCCACTGGAGACAGGTTAGAGAGTCAGGCCTAAAATTAACTGCATGCTAATTAAATTTTAATTGATTTGATTTCAGTTATTGCAACAGCTTGGCAACTCCACTGAAGACAAGTTAGAGAGTCAGGCCTAAAACTAACTGCGTGCTAATTAAATTTTGATTGATTTGATTTTAGCTGGTATTCAATTATAATTCTTGGTATTTGTAAAATAAAAATTTTTTTATCTTTTTTAATTTATATGGAAATTTAGGTATATATTGTTCATATTTTTCACTAACCCTTTTTGTTTATCTATTTATTTTTATATATTTTATAGGGAATTTAGCATAAGGGTTTTATATCTAATATTATGTAATGAAAGGTTTGTTCCTTCCCCCCCACACACTGCGCACATGCATACCTTTAGAATCTCTTCCATGCATATAGAAGGGGCATAGGTTACCTAATATTTTAGGAGGGGGTGAACTAGCTTAGCCTTCAAAGGTGTTAGCCTCTGTCTGAGATAGTGAATAACCTACCGGGTGTAAATTCCTACACCTACTTAAGGTGTTACCCTCGTTGTAGGCATAAAAGAAAACACCACTCAAATTGAACCCTTTCTGACATAAACCCGTGATGGGTAAGGATTAGGGCACCTTGTCAATTCTTTCCAAACTAAAGGAACAATTGAAGAACCTGTTTAGACTTTCAACCCGAACTTCATGTAATAAACCATAAAGACCCCACCAAGTTAGAGCTATACACAGTTTTAGAGGTTACCAAATTAAGTACACATGAGGGAATGCTTCTAACCTTTTACTCTTAAAATTTGATTTTCTTGATAGTAATAAACGTTTATTGTGTTGCAATGATAAATCTTCTCGAGGCAATTTTTGCTTTCTATCATTTTTGATAAAAAATTTTTAAGATCAAAAAAATAGACTTCAAGGACTCTTGCTCAAGTTAAATAAAAAAAGACATGAACCTTTCATTTCAAAAAGATAAAATGAAAAAGAATTAAAATAAAAAAGAGCAAGAACAAAAAAGAGAAAAAATCAAGAAAAACAAAAAGGGGGAGAAAGAAGAAAAACCAAAATCAAAATTAGATTGATTTAAATTTTGAAGCCTTTCGATCTACAGAAAATAGAAAAGATAGTGTTAGGATATTTTTTTTCGTTTACAATTTTTTACATGACATTCATATCCCATAAGGACTTGTAAATTCATTTAAATATTTTCATATCTACAAGGTTTAGATCTTCATTTATTTGTGTACTCATGCATTCATAATTTCCATAATGTGCTAAATTCATTCCATTCATTACATTTAAAGGATCAAGACATGGATAACAATTTAAAGGCAAAAATCAACATATGGAGACCATCTAAGAAGAGTTCGGTCATGAAGTTTGATGAACAAAAAATCTACTTCATAGACTAGTAAAAATAGTCGAGGGTCCTAGAACATCCACATCCTCGATGAATCCATAAAATCAGAGTCTAGGAGATCGATTGGAAGCATGAATAAATACCTTGGAGGGAGTAGTTGGAACAATGGGACATGACATCTGAGAGGTGATGGAACAATTGTTCAAATTGACAAAAGACATCAAAAGTAGTTTGGGTGATCTCTAATTATCCCCAATGTCTTTAACCCAACCTTTGGCACTTGAAGACTTAAAGACTAGATTGAGTTTACAGCCAGACGAAGATTCTAATCCTTAGTCTATTCACCTGAGTGAAGCAAAGCTGCCCAATTTTGCATTTGTGCAGACTAGCCTACCCTCCCACCCTGTTGGTCTTTCTAGTGCTACCATGTTACCTTCTAGTGACTATATTGAGAAAAGACCATGAAGGAATTGCAAATTAGATTAAATCCCACTAACTTATACTAAATTGTACTCTCTCTTGTTCCAAAATCAGCTAAGTGTTTCCATGCACATTCCTCCTTACAAACCCTCTTTATGACATTAATGCACATTGCAAATACCATATGGCATTACATGGGCATTCTATAAAAAAAATGCCATGTGTTCCAAAAAAGTGTAAATTCTACTCAATGCTGATGTACTCCTCGTCAAATTAAGGTCGAATATTGTTGCTAAACTCCTATCGCATTATTGGAAGTATTAGAATATCTAGGGAAATGAAGTGATCACAGAGATAATATTTTGGCTCCTTTATGGGCTTTATAAATATATGGCTGAAAAGGAATGATTAAGATTTGCAAGGATTCCTTAGAAGCATTAACAGAATTAGGAAAATAAAACGTTTGCAAGAGTAGTCATCTATTACTTTTACCTTTTGAATCCTGTAGAGGTGGTTTCGTATGCCAACAATGGATGAATGAATTCAGAGAGTTTTTAATTGATGAAACAATATTGTTGAATTAAGATTCGAATTCCTTAGATTCATGCCTCTACAATAATCTCTATGTTTGATACTTAGTTAATTGCTCGACACCTGGTCTATTTCAATGAGTGATGCCTATTAATATATTTATTCATGCATACACCCAGTTTTCCAATCATTAATGTCCATACAATGATAATGATAAAGATTGTTGTTAACAAGGCACATGGTACATGCATAGTCATGCAAACAGATTCAAGCTTTTTTTCCTATTTTTTAGGTGGAATAATAAAGAATCACTAGATGAAAGAACAAGAAGCGATATAAGCATAAACTACAAGATGGATGGAACTACTCAGGGTAAGAGAGCCAATCCATCAGCACCTAGAAAGTATTATCAACACTTCTGCTGGGGAATCTGAGGTAGTACAAGCTAAAAGGCAACTGGCTAATGTTCAAGATACATAGCTAGTGAATGCCCAAAATATGCAACCAATGAATGCCCAACATGTGCCTAAAATAATTCAGCACTAGCCATCCATGTTAATCTTGATGCCCTCTCACAAGGGGCAGATGCTAAAACCATCATCACACACGAAGATTCGATGGTCCCTAATGTTAACGAGGAAGAAAGGCTTAAGTAGAAGACCAAGAACATGCCAAAATAAAAACCAAAAGAAAAATTACAGCTTTTTGAAAGAAAACTTAAGGTTATAAATAGGTTGAGCACCATAGCAGCCTTGATGTTGATAATCTAGGTCCAGTTCTAGATCTGATTATCCTACCAAAGTTTTAAAATTTTAAAGTTATAGAAGTATTGTGGACTCATATGTCCCAAGGCCTATTTGATGACGTATTGTCACTAGGAATGTTAGATATGAAAAGCCTAACTAAGGTAGTATTAGAATAGTACTCCTAATTAGAAAAAGGCTATGTGTGCACATGAAGGGATGTGAGTCGAGTATTTTTATGATAATATGAGCACAGGTTAGAAATTACTCTAGATCAAGGAACCCTTCAAAACATGAGAAGGAATCTCGACAAGAGCTACAAAGAATATGCCTATAGATGGAAAGATGTAGCTTTCCGCATCCAACTACCTCTCACTATGACAAGTTGGTCAAAATGCTTATTTTGAGTTTAAACGTTTTATCTGCTCTAAAAAATCGAACATGGCATAAAAATTAGAAGGATCATGGATACCAATCTAGAGGCACATGTGGAATAAGGAAATAATCTTATCAATAAATGCCAACAAGTCACAGCTAATGGAAGCCAAAACCATAGAAAGTCAAGAAAGCGAGGAAATCCATTTAGACTGCTTCCTCGCCCCCTGTCTTTTGTAACTCAATGGCCTCAGCGAGTTTATTTCCATATCCCATAGCTCTTTACACAAACGTTTTTAACCTAGAGTTCTAAAAGGCAAAGAAACTCAAGAAATAGTTAAAAAAATTCTCATAAGCAAAAATGAAAGAGGATAAAGGTGTATCATGCCCCACTAATTTCCTACATCGAGCTCTTTCCTTCACCCATTTAGAGTTTTGATCTCCGCTACCCCAACAAAACCTAGAAGACCTCATTTTCTAGAATGGTATAATCCGACTGTTAGATGTGAGTATCAGCAAGGGGTAGAAAGTCATTCCATGAAAAACTATTATGCATTAAAAAGTAAAGTAAAAGCCCTTAGGGATATTGACCTGACTAAATTTTAAAAATTAGTATACACTTATCAAGGATGATTAGTTTAAGGGTCATCGACCTTATGGTATCTTAACTTTGAAACTCTATACCCTTATTTTTAGAAACTGTAAATTTTAAAATGAATGAATGAACATCAAGCATGCTATCATAGGCCATGAATTTTGTTAATAATGATTTCCAATATCTTGGGTAATGAGAATATTTCAAAAAATTTTGATTTGGGGAGGTGATCACCATTTAATTAAACTTTTTCAGAAGGGTCCTTCACCTTCATTTATATAATTGTACTGGGCTTTCAACTATAAACTTTTAACACCTAATGTCTCATTTTGGATCCTTTAAGGGTTGAACATACAAGTTATGCTCATAAAGATTCAAATGCCAATAGTTTGGCATGTGTTAAAGTAATGATGGTTTATTGAGATCTTCTAAATTTATTTAGATAACCTTTACCACAACTTCCTTGACACTCTTCCAAATCTTGATTTAAGAAGAATGAGAATAAATATGAGTCGAAAACACCTTTCTCTTTGGGATAAAACCTTTTCAATCCAATGCCTAATAAATAAGATGTGAAATTCATGGTGTTCCCCATGCTAACTTGATTTCTTTCTTAAGAACCCAACCAAAACCAAGATTTGTTGGTGGCTATGAAATTTATAATGTCGAAGGGCATACATTAAGCTAAAACATTGAAAAGAATTAAAAACAAGCAAAAGTTTCAAGAAAAAATTTTGAATGCAGCATCATGTTATTAAGGTACTCAAAATAATCATTTTTTTCTACGAAAAGCTCAATAATTCAAATAGTTTTGTTTGGGATGAAAAGTGGCCATCTTCATTATCCATTCACAAAATAGATAAAAATTATTCCCTTTGCAATCCCCCTTTGAGCCTAATAAATATTTTTTTGTTTCTTTCTTTAAAACTTTAATCAAAGATCACCCTCCACACTAGGTGCAAGGTAAAGTAAAGCTTTAAAATCAAAGGGAGTAAATCCCATCCTAAAGTTACAAAAAAAACAAACTGATTGTCACAAGATAAATTTTGAAGTCCGATTCGAGTTCAAATTTTAAGTTCTTTCACAATGAAGACTAGAAAGAACAAGATAAAGAAAAAAGCAAAGAGAAGTAGAGAAAAATTAAAAGCAAGAAAATATTAAGAAACAAAATTTATTTTTATCTTGAAAGACATACCAAATGGGAATCCTTTTAGAGAGAATGATCCTTGATTTAGTTACCCTTAAATACTTGATTTGGACTTATTTTTCTTTTCTTTCTAAACTATGCATGGCCTACATTATAGAGCTCCAAAGACCATTTCATCAAGCATATCTCTTTGAGCTGTTAAGCCATTTTTGGGAAGCCCTTTAAAAACTCATCTTTTTAGATGATTTTGAGTCTTCAAGAATATGATAGGGCAATCAATTAAAAAAAATTAAAAGAAAAGAAAAGAAAAAAAAAGAACACGAATGAAGTTCTAAGGTAAAAACCCAAAAAAATAGTCTAAAGCAAACTCAAAGGGTTTGGAATCACTCTTAGATGATTTTGAGTCTTCAAGAATATGATAGGGCAATCAATTAAAAAAATTAAAAGAAAAGAAAAGAAAAGAGAAGAACACGAATGAAGTTCTAAGGTAAAAACCCAAAAAAATAGTCTAAAGCAAACTCAAAGGGTTTGGAATCACTCCTAAATCGAAAAAAATAGCCACCTAAGAAAAAAAAACTTTTCCATGCTAATCTAGAAATGACCCAAACCTTTAAAAATTTCACAACATCAGTAAAAGGTTAAGTTAAAAGCCCAAATATTGATTTGACTTATGATAATCTTTCAAAACTTTTATGTTCAACCTTAAGAATTGGTGTTTACCAAAGGCCTTCCAAATTAACCCCTTGAGACCTAATGTTTAGTAACATTAGTTTAACACCTATCGAGCTATTGTATTTGAAGATTAAAAGGATGTTATAACTTGATTGTTTGCTTTTCAAGGAATTCTCATGAAAAATCCATTTGAACTTAGTCATGATGAACTTCAATTTTCTTGTACCATTTTTTTTAAGTTAAATTTTAGCAGTGCCACACCATTTAGTCCTTTAAATTCAATTTCTCATCTCATTCAAAGATGTCCCAAATAGTGATCATTAATCGTAAGAAAGCCCTAACATTAAGAGATAAAGATGTCATATCCATTATCCTTGATATTGGAAAATTCATAGTTGAAATTATTCTAAAATTTCCATAACTTTTGATCAAGTAGATCTCTTTCTAGGTTAGAATGAGAAAAAGATCTCATTCCATAAATCCTAAAATTTAGATAAACTTTGATACTTTTCATGATTTTAATGAAATTACTTGAATGTGCTTCAAGTAGTAAAGTGCTGACTCTTATCCAACTACATAAGGTTGTATCCTTGAATTGATAAACATTAATCCAATATTTGTTGACCTTTCAAGAAAAACCAAATAATTCTCCGATTCTTGAAATCAAGATTAAAAGAAGGATTTCATAGGGTGAACATGAATTTGCCTTTTAACAATTTAAAACTTCAGTAGCAAATCATCAAGAACAAGAGAAAATGATAAAAATAAGGCGACAAAAGATAAGGCTTTGCCAATATATGTGAAGATTAATCTTCATGATATTTGGAGTTCTTTATCAACTTTATTTGATTAGATAGAAGATTGACAGGGTTTCTTTAAGTTTTCTTTACTTGGTTAGCTTGAAAACTGGAGGAGTTAAATGTCTTTTTCAATTGACTATATGGAAGGCCATTAAAATAGGTTTTGAGTTAGTTTTATCTGTTAAGCAAAAGATCGATGGAGTTTTCACTTAGGTTAAAATTCAATGAAGTCAGATGTCTTCTTCATTTGACAATGTGAAAGGTTAGTGAAGTAAGGTTTGAGTTTGTTTCGTCTGATCAGGCAAAAGATCAATTGACCTTACACTTGGTTAGACTAAAAATTAATGAAGGTGAAGTAGGCTTTGAGTTAGCTTTATTCCATTAAATAGAAGGTCAATGGAGTTTTCACTTGTTTAGGTTAAAAATTAGTGGAGTTAGATGTCTTTTTCATTTGACTAGGTGGAATGTTAGTAAACTAAGGTTAGCCTGAAAACTGGTAGAGTCGAATGTTCTCTTCATTTGACTATATGAAAGGTTAGTGAAGTAGGTTTGAGTCAGCTTTATCCAATTAAGTAGAAGATTGACAAAGTTTTCACTCGATTAGGTTAACAACCAGTAGAACTAAATGTCCTTTTCATTTAACTATATGAAAGTTTGATAAAGTAAGTTTTTGAATCAGCTTCATCCGATTAGGTGGAAGATTAATAGAGTTTTTCTAGTTCTTTTCACTTGGTTAGCTTGAAAACTAGTGGAATCAAATATCCTCTTCATTTAACTATATGAAAGGTTGGCGAAGTAGGTTTTGAGTCAATTTCATCCAATTAAGCAGAAGATCAACTAAGTTTTCACTTGGATAAGTTAAAAACTGGTGAAGTAAGGTGTCCTCTTTATTCAACTATATGGAAGTTGATGAAGTAGGTTTTGATTCAACTTCATTTAATTAGGCAAAAGATTAGATAGAGATTTTTTAAATTCTCTTCATTTAGTTAGGCAAAAGACCAATGAAGTTTGCCTACATAAAGAGAAAAGCCTAAGAGTAGCTGATAGTTTCATCCCTATTGAAATGAAATAGCCCAAGAGTAGTTAATAGTTTCATACATGTCAAAATTGGCATTGAAATGAAAAAGCCTTGGAGTAGCTAATGGTTTCATTCCAGTGAAATTGGCACTAAAATTTGAAAGCCCAAGAGTAGCGGATGGCCTCAGCCTAGTTAAAATTGGAATTAAAATATAATAACCTAACTAGGTAGAAAACTAATGCAGTAGGCCCACATAAAAAAAGGTTCAATCTATTTAGTTAAGCATAAGACAAGCAGAATTGACACTTTATCGATTGAGGGAAAGATTGGTGAGGATTGATATTGTTTGTATTTAGTTAATTATTTAAAATATTAAGTTAGAAAAACTATTCTATAAAAGGGCTTATCACAACCCAAACAAAATCATGTTTATTTGATCTTTGGCCTATTCCTAATTCTTAGTAGTAACCAAAAAGGGTCAGCTGTAGACACAATTTCATTTGAGCCCATCTCAGGCAGTCTTTAAATATCCGAGACCAAGAACCTAGCAGCCGTCTCGGTGAGGGTTGACCTCTTCTAGGTAGATTAGGCATTTTTAACACCTATTTGGCCACTTCTAAGTGATCGCTTGTGCATGTGATAAAAAACTACCATTTCAAGGATCATAGAGAATAAATCTTGAATAAAAAATAAGAATTAAGGTAAAAAATTAGTTTTTAAATATATTCTTTTGAAATTTTAAAATTCATTTTGGATATAATGTTACAATCGAATTTCATTTTTTTAGGGATTTTTCAAGATTTTTCTCATGAAACTTTTAAAGTTGACCGTCATATTTTTTCACCGATACCCGTGTAATATTATGCCAATACTCACCCTAAAAAATCTAAAATATTCAAGAAAAAATCTAAATTTTGACATTTCATACGACAAGGTGTTATGTTCTTAAATTTATTTACTAATTTTAAATTATTCACTATATCGCAAGTGTCATACTCATAAACTTTTTTGGTAAAATTTGTTTTGATTTCAAGTTTTCATCTTTATTTTTATTGATTAATGTTTTGAGTAATGTGTTGAATTTAATTCATTTTTTAAATTTGAACGTATTTTTAGAATTTTTTCATCTCTAGAATACGAACTTTCTTTTTGTAAAATTTTTCTATAAAATTTTTTAGAGTTTAGAATTTTAAATATTTTCATATATTTCAATAAAATAGCTTGGATGTAGCTTTTTGAAATTTCAATTCAGTTTTATTAAATATCAATTTTCTTCTGTAAAGATTTTTCTCGTAAA
This sequence comes from Adansonia madagascariensis, assembly GCA_038381835.1. NCBI lineage: Eukaryota > Viridiplantae > Streptophyta > Magnoliopsida > Malvales > Malvaceae > Adansonia > Adansonia madagascariensis. The sequence continues at coordinate 2,875 of JBBYHL010456583.1, read as the reverse complement.
TTTTTACGAGCTTAAAATTTTTAATTACCTTTTTCATGTACATAAAATTTCTCAAAAATTTCTTTTAGAGTTCAATACTTGGAATTTTTATAAGGAAATTTTATTAACTTTATTTTGGGCCAAATTCTTTAACGGTCTTAAAACTTTCAAATTTTACTAATGGCTCCAGTAAGCCCATTAATCTCCCAACAAACCCAATAAGTCAATTCTTCTTCTCTAACAAGCCCAACAAAACTATTTTTAACAAGCCCATTTGGAAATTTCAACAAGCCCAACAAGCCCATTTAGATTTTCCAAGAAGGCCTATTAACATTTTCCCTCTCCAAAAAAATTATTTTAATTTTTTTGGACAAAAAATTTCCATATGGATATTGAATTAAGCCTCTCATCTGATTAAATTCTTAATTAAATTTGCCATGTGAAATTTTATTTCTTGAAGACATAATTTTTTATTTCTTATAATTTAATTCTTCCAATTTATTTTTATCTGATTAAGACTTTTTCATGATAATCATGACGCCTAGGATTTAGATGATGAATAATATGTGGAAAGTCATACAAAAACACAAATATATTTAATTGATTCCTATCCTAAATAAATATCAAGCAAAAAGATAAATGAAAAAAGAAAAGAAAAGAGAAAAACAAGAAAATTCGACCAAGGGATTTTTTTCATCCTTTGGCCAAATCCTCCCTCTTATAAATAAATATGTGGTGGATGTTTTGTTTTAAAAAGAATGGCTTCCATAGCAAAAATTAGCCATTTTTTAAAGTAATTTTCAAGCTTTTTCAAGAATTTCAAGCTTTAGAGGTAGTTTCATGTAGAAATATTTTGATTTTTGCTCATCTTCAATATTTTCCATCATATTTCTTTCTTTCAGTGAGCTTAATGATCACTTTTGCTCATGGATTTTGATCCATGTTGAAAGGCCAAATGTAAAAGCTATAAACAATTTTCTTTATTTAATTGTTAAATTTAATTTTTTTTCTTAACAAAAGTTTGATTTTAATCAAGAAAATATGTTTTATGGACATGTAGCCAGTTTTATCATGTATATATGTTCATCATTATGTTATTTTCTTTAGTATTTTCATGTGAATATTTGATAAAGTATGCTTATATGTCCATTTTTTCATGATTTCATACATGTTGATGATTTGAGCTTGGCAAAAATCAGGATATGCATTTATGTTGGAAAAAGAAATTTTTCGTTGTTATTTGACTTGGCCGAATATGATTATGGCCTTTGATGAATTTTATTTTATGATTTTAGATATGTAGGGCTACTTTGTAATGTTTGAAAGTTGTAGGGTCCAAAAATAATTTTTCCAAAATTTTGTAAGGCCTTGGATACTACATCTAAGCTTGATTGAATCTTATATGTGTGATTTGGTGAAGGTTTTGACCTTTTTAGCGCTATTTTATAATTATAAAAAAAATTATACCACCTTTAGCGGTGTTTTCATGCATATTTTTCATCTTTAAATGCATATCATGCATTCTTAGCCTCTTAAGGGCTTTGTTATAATCTTAGAAAGTTTAGGAATTTATTTTCAAATATCAAAAAATTGTTCCAAGGCCAAAAGTGCTTGGCCGAATGGTTCTTAGGTTATTTGGTGAATTTTCCATGTTGATTTTGATATCTTTGATGTTATAATTTTGTATTTTGGCTCATTTAGGGACCATTTTGTGAAATTAAAAAAATTTAGAGTTTATTTTGTAAAACCTTGTATTTTAGGGTTAAATGGGTCTTTTCAATATCAAGTTATCCATTTAGGGTATTTTGGACATGTTAGAGACATTTCTAGCATTTTTAGCTATTTAAGGCTAATATGCAATTTTGAAAAAAAAATAAGGACCTATTAGCAATTTTTTGCATTTTAGGTCAATTTTGATTTCTAAGCTACCCATCAAGGGTATGATTGTCATGGTGATTTCAATTCCTTCAAGGTTACTGGGACACTTTTATGTTAAAGGGATACCTTATGGATGTTCTAGTAATTTACCCTAGAACCAAGTCTTTATGAATCACCAAGATACTAATTTGCCGAAGGTGCATAATAGGGACAAATTCATCTTTTTATGATAATATTAAGTCTTTTAGGGTTACCAAGATACTTTTATGTTAAAGATATATCTTAGGGGTATTGTTGTGTTTTACTTTAGAGCAAAGTCCTTTATGATCATTGGGACACTAATATGTCGAAGGGGCATAATAAGGATAGGTGTAAATGCCCAAAATTATCCAAGCCTCTTTCCCTGATTGTCCTGAAATATCTGAGACTAAGAATTTAGCAATCATCCCGATATTGCTTTTTAAAATTCAAAATCAGTTTTATTAAATATAATTCCTTCTTGCACATAAAATTTCTCAAAAATTCATTTGGGAATTTTTATATGTTAATTTTATTTTTAATTGGCCAAAATTTATTTTTTTTCATTTCTTTAGAGTTAAAACCCATTAATTCTCTTAACGGGCCTGATAAGCCCCATAACTTTTCAACAGGCCCAACAAGCTTATTTTTGTTTTCTAACAAGCTTCATAAGCTTATTTTGATTAAATTTTTAATTAAATTTATTATATAAAGTTTTATTTCTTGAATACATAATTTTTAATTTGTTAAACTTAGTCCCTATAATTTGTTTTTATTCAAAGTAGATTTTATTTCTTATTTTATCTTATCTCCATGTTCTAGATGATGATGTCATACATGATGACAAGCAAAATGACAAAAGCCTTTTCTAAAGCTTATTAAAAAAGCTAAGAAAAAAGAAATAAAGAAAAAAAGAAAAAAAGAAGAAAAATTCAAAGAACATTTGGCTAAAGGGGATTGCAACTCTCGTTGGCCAACTTTCCTCCTTTTAAATAAGGGG
>JBBYHL010456553.1:0-15315 GCA_038381835.1 Adansonia madagascariensis | reverse complement strand
TGTTCAAATTCGAATCCAATTGTTGATCCTAAGCTGGAAAGCAATAGCATATTATCATTTATTGTTTTCTTTATTCAAAAAACAATATCATATGCCCACAAGCAGCCTTGTGAATAGAAAGTAATTCGAAATTTTGCTAGATTTCTTTTATTTTCTAATAGCTAGTACCATACACTTAAGCTTTTTTTATTATTAATTTTTATAAAGAAGGTTGTAATTTGAAAATAAAAAAAGAGGTTGAAAATATTAGAATTATGTCTTAGACTCACTGGATTCTACTTTTTAAAAGTCATAAATTAACTAAACTAAGTTTTGGATTTTCGTTTTGTTTCTTTACTATGTGATATAGGAACGTAAGCTAAAAGAAACAAAAGCATATCAACTCATTAGGATCCCGAAACTACACTAAGGTTTTACTTGATAGGAAGGATGAAAAGATGACAAACTTGTTAATATAATGGTTAAGTTACAAAATAAATAAGTCATATTCATTACTTTCCAATATACTCATCATTACGATTCAAATGTGTATAATTTACTTATAAATGATGATTAAAATTATATTAAGTAAAAATAAATTGAGAATTACAAAATAAAACAGAACTCGTTTTAACAATTGGATAAACAGGGTTTTTTTTATCCTTATCTCTTCCCGTCCTTACCAAGTGGTGTTGAGCGATGAAGGTTTCTTTTTAGAATTCAAATATAAATGCGAGGTATGGATGACACGGGGTCATCGCAAATTGTTGTTCCCATTGACTTCAACTAATGGAAAGGAGGAAGAGTTTAATGCTACCCACTAGTTTTTTTTTTTTTTTGACCTAAATGAATAGGAATCAATTATAATAATAAGAAAAATCTGATTTTCCATATAATATGTATTGAGTTACAGATTCTGTACAAAACAAGTTAAGATGTTTCATGCAATAATTTAAATGTCATAGTCCACTAGCTTTGGTTATATCTAGACCGTTGTATTGGTCGGACGGAATTGTGATTTAAAAATTTTAATATTTTTGTTCAAGTTCAGACAACAATATTATATTAACTCAAAAATTAATTTCACTATTTATTATATTATTAAAGCATTATTTTATATTTTATAATTAAATTCAAATAAAAAATATTGTTTATTATTAAATAATAGTTAGATTCAAATTGAATCAAATCAAATTAAACAGAAATTTATCTAAAACCCGACCCATGAACTAAGCCTGCCTACTTGGCCCTTGGAGAGAATGCATGTCTTTGGTCATGATTTTCAAAGTTCTAACTAGCTAACTTCTTTAGCCGTGTCATGACCTAAACTCGATTCTAAGACGTACCGCCACATACTTATATAAATATGTAAGGCTACGAATTCTAATTTTTTTATATAACCATTGGTTAGCAAATCCAAATACATCAAATTTTTAAAAGTATAAGACATTGTACAAAATATGATAGGAGGTTTGCAAGCTTAGCCATTACAAACGAATAAACTAGCAATTCTTAGGCAAATTTGACAAAATAGTAAGTTTATAACCTTAAAATATCTCAAGAACTAGTAATGATCTCTTGCATCCAAATCACTCTATAGTAGAATAGCTACTCACCAAAATCTGTAAGGAAATTATTCTCAGTAAGTAACAAACTGACTCAACCACCCAGATCATATATTACTATTACATAGGTATAAACTCTTGCCAAACAAAAGAATTTGGTCATAATACTCATACTAGAATCACAACCACATCACCTTATAATTATTCACAATTCAAGTTTTAGTAATGAAACATTTTGTATTCAGATAAAGAGATAAGATAATGAGAATGGTTATGGTTACAAATTCACATTCATATTCATATTCATATCTAGGTTCATAACAAATTCATATTCAGATTCAAATTGGGCTATGACCACTTTCACCCTAGTGGCTAGTTCCATAACCATAATGTAACCTTAAAGAGGATACGCAAATGCTAGCATATGTGCCATTGTATTCGTCCCCAATGGCAGGTCAGAAAGTAATCAAGTCAAATAAGATTGGACTACGACCATTTTCACCCTAGTGGTATGGTCCATATTCATAATATAACCTTAGAAAGGTTAAGTACAATGCTAACATATAGTGCCACTGTATTTATCCCCAAATGGTGGGGTCCAAAACGTAGCCAAATTCAAAACCAATAACCATCTCAATCAAATTCATATTTAGACCCCAAAATTGCAAGAAAAAAACATTCTTCACAATCATAATCACATCAAACGTATTCTGCAATTTACAGACTTAAAGCATATTCAATCATAATAAATAATCGATTTTTAAAATTCAAATTATTCTCATATTCAACAATACTATTCAAAACAATCCACATGAAGACTCATTGTCACATTAAACATAACATATCTATGCATTTTATAAAACAGTAGGAGATTTGATAAGTTACTTACTTAGCATCTCAAGTTTTCTGAACTACAAAAAAATCTAGTTAAAGTATACTTTAAGGCCCTATAATTCATATAAACCATATTTAGTATGAGATCCACTCATACATTATCTTTATGCAATGTTCCTAATGACTTCTTCAAATTAAACCTATATTGATTCAACTCGCTCTCTTAAAAGAGTCACATTCACTCCCTAAAGCTTATTTAACCCCTAATTATACATCTATTATACCTTTCTAATACAAGGAAAATTAGTCAAAACCATAATGGGAAGTAAAATACTTCAAAAGAAATCATATTGTTATTACATAAAATCAAGACTTTATTGTATTTTATATATTTAAAAAATTCAATAAAATTGTATAATTAAAAATCATGATTAATTATGGCAAAATATATCAAATAAAAATCAAAATTAATTTTTAATGCATAAAAATTAAATTTTCTAATTTTGCCAAAATCTTAAAAATATGTTCATTTAGCTTACTTTGAGACCTCATAACTTACAATATAAATTGAATCTAGGGTATTATTTTATACCAAAATGAAGCCTCTATATCATACTTCAATATACGAATTTCGAATAAGAAATCATGGTGGTTGAAAAATCACTTTTAGAAAGCCAAAATTTGGCTAGTCATCACTATTTTACCCAGATTTCTGGGTTTACATGTTCAGGTAGCCAAATTTTGTCTTTTGATTCTCTTAACTCATAAATCATCAGATCAACCACCAATGCTAAATTAAAGTTCACATTTCATAATACAATTTAGATTCAAGAATTGCCTAAATCTGACATTGAATAGTGGATTTTTGATAGCCTAAATTTGGTGGTCCATCGCTATTAAACCCTTAATCTAAATTATTATATCTTACAATCTACCCAACCAATCCTACTCAAACTTGTTTCATTAGAAACTTAAGGCCAAAAGCTGCCTAAAAGAGGTGTTCCATGTCAAAAATTTTACCGAAAAAGTCCCTGGCCATGGATATAAGCTTGGGTATTCTTATAAGTTTTCTACTATGATGAAACAAAATATATAAAATGATAATTACTAAGCTTACCTTTTACAAGATGATGAAAAAAAACTTAATTTTTTAGCTATTTTCTAGATTCCAGACCTTTTCTTTCCTTACTCTTCTTATTTTTCTACTTTTTTCTTTGCTCTAGGATATATAAGAGAAAATAAAAAATAAAACAAAATTCTTATTACACTTTTTTTTGCACATAAATCCTCTAGTTTTAGAATTTGCATTTAAGCCCTTTAGAGACTAATAATAATAATAATAATAATAATAATAATAATAATAATAATGGGTGTTACAAGTTGGTTAAGTACTTTTAATTTTTTTTCTTTCTTGCCAATGGTTTAGTGTTGATCCATTTTCTTGAAAAATTCGAAAGGCAAGCAAATTTTGCTTCATTCCACAATATATATACATACATATATATATATATATATATATATATTATATTTAAAAGCCAAATTACAATTGTTTTTGTGTTTTCAAAGTCAAATTACATTGAGTGGAGAAACAATCATATTTATCTAAAAAATTGAACTTTTTACTTGACATTTAAAAGATTTTAAACAAAAATATAAGACGAGTTTAAAAAAAATTTATTTTTAAATAATAATAATAATATTTTATTATTTATCAGCAATTATTTAGATAGTATATTTATAAATTGAAACTTTAATTTTAAATACAAGATTAGATTTTCTTATTTTATATGACCCTGATGAAAATTACCTGTAGATAATAGTTGATACTATAATCTATAATTTGTTGCATTCATTATATTTTTGATAAATAGTAGTTTAGTAATTAATTTGTCATTAGAGCTGATCATGGACCAAGCCGAGTTCAAATTGAGGCCTAAGCATGATATTAACAGCATCGCAGTTTGCATTGGCCTGACTTGACATCTGAGCAACTTAAATGATCAGGTGTCGAAACATAGCCGGATACGAATCCTGACTAGCTCAACTTAAAGGGCGGGTGTACACCTTGTTCCTATATATATCTATATATCATTATTTTTATTTTTAAGGCCATATCATTATTATTTTTTCTTATTTTTTGTGTTTGGGGACTTGGTTGTCAAGATGAATTACTCACTCGACTTAACTCTAAATAGTTATTACAAAATGACTATTTATTATGGAGTCACCACCAATCTCTTTTGGCTAGGTGAGATTGGTTACCTATCAGAGTTCATGTTTTTAGGGTTACGAAACCCTTGAAAACAATTTCGAGGTCTGCAATAATACCAAAGATAATTTGAAAGGGTCTAGGAGTTGGTTACAATCACAAGTAAGGCTTGATCCTTCTCATGATGCCCAATAATCGGTATCTTATTAATCACATGTTAACTTAAAATTTAATCTTTAATTCAGTTTCAATATATGGTATTTAATCATAATTCCTATATTTCAAAATAAAATTTTTATGAAACAAGTTTGTATGAAAAAAATCAGGGTTTTAATATTTTGAAAATCAAAATATCTTTCGTACCCCACTAGAGGACCAGAGGAACACGAATGGCTTTGTCATTCTTTTTCTTTCCCTACTGGAGAGCTAAAGGAATATAAAAGGTTTTAAAAAATCAAAATATCTTTCGCACCCTATCAGAGAGCCAGAGAAATACAGAAGGTTTTATTTTTACAAAAATAAAAAAAATCTCAATTTTTTTTATTAAAAAGGACATCTCGTTATTAAAATAATCTGTGAAATCCTTCCATATTCTGAAAGACATTTCACGTATTACTTTAATTTGGAGGCATTAACTTCCAGCTTTGTGAGAAATAATAAAAACCTATCCTCAGACCCGAACTTGGTTGAAGAGACCAAAATGTCCCCAAAAGCACACCTTTGATATGAAAGTATCCTGGTGATCCTGAAGGACTCAGTTCTAAGGTGTATTACTAAAATGTCCCTAAGGTGTACTTTCAATGCAAAAGTATCCTAGTTACCTAGAGGACTCAATGATATCATAAACAAACGAACCTATTCCTACTATGCACCTTCGACATATAAGTATCTCGGTGATCAAATAGGACTTGCTTCTAAAATAAATTACTAAAATGTCCTTAAGGTCTACGTTCAATGTTAAAATATACTAATAACCTTAAAAGACTCGATAACTTCATAAAAAGATGAACCTAACCCTATTATGCACCTTCAACATAGAAGTATCCCAGTGATTATAAAAACTCGATTCTAGTATAAATTATTAAAATACCCCTAAGGTGTACTTTCGATATAGAAGTATCCTAGTAACCCTATGATAATACAGAATGACAATTTTACCCTAAATGGGCAACTTATATGACAAAAATGACCTAAAATGCAAAATTGCTAATAGGTCCCTAAATGTATCAAAATTACATTTTAACCTTAAAATGGCTAAATGCTAGAAAGGTTTCTAAATGACCAAAATACCTTAAAGGGGTAATTAGATGTGAGAGAAAAACTTTTTGACCCTATTACATAAAGGTTTACCTGAAAGGTCGCTAAACTTTCTTAATTTTGCAAAATAGTCCCTATATAAATTGAAACACAAAATCAAATATTAAACATATCAAAATCAACATCTAAAATTCACCAAAAATCATAAGGATCATTCAGCCAAGTATTTTTGGCCTTAGAACAATTTTTTTCACTTTTTACAAATAAGTCCTTAAACTTTCAAAAATCGTAAAAAGGTCCCTAATGGATTAAAAATGCATGAAACATACTTCAACATATCAAAATATACATGAAAACACCCCTAAGGGTCTCACCAAGCATTCGACCAAGCTTATATGGCCTTGGAGAAACTTTTGCAATTTAGTCCTTATATAATTTAAAATACAAGATCAAACATCAAATACATCAACATCAACATGAAAAGCATACCAAAAGTCATAACTAACATTCAGCCATGTACTTTTGGCCTTGGAACAATATTTTTCAAGTTTTGCAAATGGACCCCTAAACTTTTTAAAATTATAAATGAACCCTAAAAGGTTAAAAGTGTATGAAATGTATTTAACATGTTAAAAATCTATGAAAATCACTTCTAAAGGTGCATAGAGCATACGGCCAAGCATGGATGGCCTTGAAAGAAATTTTTTTAATTTTTACAATTTGGTCCCTACACTTTCCATAATTGTGAGATAGCCTAAAAATCAAAACATCATAAAATCATCCTTGTTAGTTTTAGAAAAGCAAGGAAATACCCTTCCAAGGCCTTGAAAATTTTGAAAAAATTATTTTTAGGCCCTTGCAAGTTCCAAACATTGCAAAATAGTCCAAAATATCACAAAACAAGAAATAAACCCCATCAAAGGTCATTATCATATTTGGAAAATGCTTGAAAACAACCAAAAACAATTCTTTTCATCACATAGTTTCATGAATATCAATATAAATACATATCCTAATTTCTACCAAGCTTAAATATGCATAAAATCATGATATATCATGAACATATCAACATAAATCAACATGAAAATACTTAGGAAAATAGCACAAGAATATATACATATGAAAATATTGAATTATAAAAATAATAAAGATGAAAACTTAATATTTAGAATAGAGAAAAATTTCACGAGCAGGACATTTATGGTATCGTGAAAAATTTAATTTTAATAAATAAGTTTGAAAACTTGACACCTTATGATATAAAATGCTAATACGAATTTTTCTTGAATATTTTTTGATTTTTCAGGGTGAGTAACGATATAAATACTACAAGCGTATTTGTAAAAACATATGATTGTCATTTTCTTAAGATTTTATAAAAAATTTTGAAAAAGTTCAAAAAATAGAGAAATTTGATCACAACATCAGTGCAATTAAATTTCAAAAATTTCAAAGGAATAAATTTTAAAACTAATTTTTTTACCTAGCTATACATCTTTTTTATTCAAAATTTATTCTTTATAACCCTCGAAATGGTGATTCTTCTATCATGTGCATGAGCAACCATTTAAGTATAATCAAATAGATCTTGAAAATGCCCAGTCCACCTAGAGGAGGTTGACCCCAACTAAGAAGATTACCTAATTATCAACCTTGGATATTTAGGATTACTGAGAAAAGGGTCTAAACAAAATTAAATATCTATACTAAGCCTAGCCCTAATTACTATTTTGTTGTCTAGGCCTAACTCGCCCTTATTTCCCATTAAAAAATAAATAGATCTAATAATAATATTAAACAAACATCATATTACTAAATAAAACTTATACCATAGCATCACAACTGAAAATAAAAAATGCTGAAACATAAGTTCTTCACATATGTAAATATAATACACAAAATAGCAACCAGTAACATAAGTTCTTCAAATTACTAAATATAATATAGCTAACAACTAGCAACAGCAACCACAAGTAATAATAGCAACAAACACGAAAATGAAATGAACCTTTTGGGACAACTTCAAAGTGACAACAACGATAAGCATCAGCAATCAGCAATCACTAACAGTAGGCACAAATAGCAACCAAAAACAGCAACCAAAATGGCAGCTACTAGTAACCACCAACGTTCTTCTGCAACAGTTTTGTTTGCTTTAAACCATTCTTAAATATGCACTTAAGACTATCATTGCAAGTAGTAAACTTGACATTCTAATCCAACAACTTTCTTAATATGAATCAAAACGAAATCAAATGGTTCAAATCAAAGCCTTATTTTTTTAGAATAATTTGCCAGAAATATCACAAACTCATTGAACCTTTTTGACAGAAATAGCCTAATAATTACTAATAAACTTTAAACTTTAAATTTGACATATAATCAAGAAACTAACTTAAAAGGCAACAGAAGGATCAACATTTTCATCATCACTAAAGCCGAATGCTTTATGGTCTATTCCTAATGAAAAAATAGATTAAAAAATTAAGTTCTTCAAACTTTAAAAGTGTTAATAAACTTTTAAGAAAAGAATTAATTGCTAAAAAACCTCTAGCTTGCATCCAATCATCAAAACATATAAGAGCTTAACCCATTTTCAGCTTGAGTAAACTCTTGGAAGATCTGATAACCGTTTTCCCTATACTAAAAACTGATTCAGAAGCAACAGTTAAATTGAAATTGCCAAAAGATCACAATCTAACAGTGAAAGCTTAGAATATCGACTTGAGCTTTTACTTCAATAATCCAAAATATCGATATCATTATTCAATTCAAGTACTTGTTCTTCCAAGTAAATATCTAATTGAGAAATTTTTTTTTCATTTTCAGCTTTGGATTGACTTAAAAATAGCTTGTAATCATCAAACTCATCACCATATAATCTTATATCAACCCTACTAACATTAGACTATTGCAAGCTAGATTCAACCAAATTAGCATCCAACACACTAGAACTTTCAGCCAGAAAGGAAGATTTTAAGTTCTTCACATACTCATCAAATAGAATTTTAAGAATACTAAAACAGTTTGCATAAACTGTATAGAGTTTAGTATATCAATATTCCACATAATTCAACTTGTAACAAGGGTCTAAAATGGCAGTACATGATGATACCAAACTATACTCATCCCAATATTTATTGGATTTTTCTTGCATTTGTTTTACAATTGGACTTAAGAATGTATGTAAACCTTTAAATGTATCTATAAGCAATTATGAGCCTTCCAAACTCCTCTAAAATAGATGTTTGCAGTAGAATATTTAGAACCAAAGAACACATAAGTCATATCATAAAATTCAAAAACCTGAAAAGAACAGAAACATTTCCCTACTCTTCATAAGAAAGTGTAAATCGTATGAAATCTTTGTCTAGAAAAGGCCAATAAACTAACACATCTTTGTAGCAAAGAGCAAATTCAAGCATAAAAAAGTAGAATTCCTTCACACATACATCTTGATGCAACTTTTTAGTTCTATTCAATTGAAAACTCTTTTTAGCCATATCATAAAATCTTTTTTTTCTTTTTGCAGGGGCCAGATTTTTTTATGTACTTGATCCCACTACGAATTTTATTAACAATGTCATCAACAAAATTCAAACCAACTAAAATAATAAAATTCAATATATATCCACAGCATCTAATTTGAGACAAAAACACCATCACATAAAAGGTCTCTATTGGCAAGAAAACTACTTTAAGAGAGGAAACAAAAGCACCATTGTAAGATGCATTATCCAAAGTGATGCTAAAAATTTTTTCTCTATGTTTCACTGGGTTAAGCATAAAACAAGCTTATCTACTATTTTCAAACCATCACAAGGAAAAGTTAAAGCTCTAAACCTTGTTATTCTCTTTTGCAATTTCCAATCTTTATCAATCCAATGAGTAGTAATACAAATGTATTCATCAATAATATGCCCATATTTCAATTATTTAAAGTTAAGCATATTCGACTAGGTGTTTTAGCCAACTTTTCTTTCATAAGCTCTTTCTGTTTTGCATAGTAACTTATTACATCGCCAATAGCTATATGCATACTTAATATTCTTATAGTTAAGACTTACAACGCTCAAAATAAATGTCTACCACACACAAAGAAATTAGAAACAACTCTACAACATTTTTTTGTTATCATACTTATAATTTTTAACATATAAACCACCTCTTGAGGTTGGTTGACTAACTAATGTCTACTGACTAATATCCTTATTATATTTCTTAAGATAAGTATTCAAATGACCTCTCAAATGAGAAGTTCCACTAATAGTTTTAACAGAAAAACATTCTTATAGTTATTGCATTATCCTTCATCAATTCTTTATTCTCACATTCAAGCTTAGCCATTTCATTTCACACCTTTGAAGTAGTAGACTTTTGATGTTTGGTAGCAGTTTCATACTTGTTATATCCATCATCCACAATTATAACGGTATTTGAGCTAGCCATTGTCATAAAAGCCTAGGTCTTGCAATTGTAAAAGCCTTATCATGAGCATGAGTAAATGATTATGATAAATTCACCTTTCCTACTCACTCTGATTATAACATGAAGAACATTATACAACTCATAACTTGATGCTAAAATTAAAAAAAAGTTTTCATTTTCATATCAAAATTAATTAAGGTTTTTAGAGTTTTAAGAGTGTCCCACCATGGCTGAGATGCAAGCCTTGACTCACGGGACTTAAAAGTTCCTATATGTTTATGTATATAATTATTTTTTTATGCTTGGAGACTGAGTTGTTGAGATGAATCACCTGCTTAACTTAACCATAAATAGTCATTACGAAACAACTATTTGTCTTGAAGTTGTCACCAATCTATTTTGGTTAAGTGAGATTAGTCATATATCAGAGTTTGTACTTTGAGGATTATGAAACTATCAAAAACAAACTTTGAGGTGTACGTCAATACTAAAGATCATGTGAAAGGGTTCGAGAGTTGGTTACAATCATGAGTAAGGTTCGATCCCTCTCATAATGCCCAATAGTTGGTACCTATTAACTACCTGTTAACTTAAAATCTTGATTTTTAAATCTTGATTTTTATTTGGTTTCAATATCTGGTATTTAATTAAAATTCTCACATTTCAAAATCTTCTTAACTCTAAATTTATTATTCCATTAGAGAAAATCAGGTTTTTAATATTTTTGAAACTCAAAATATCTTTTGCACTCCACCAGAGGACCAGAGGAATACTAAAGGTTAAAATATTTTTCATACCCCATCGAAAAATAGGACGAATATGAAAGGTTTTGTTTTTTAAAAAATTGAAAAATCTTAACTTTATTCATTTTAAAAGGGATATTTCGTTATTAAAATAACCACGAAACACCTTCAATATGTTAGAAGACATTTCATGTATTACTTTAACTTGGAAATATTGCCTTACTTTTTTTAAAATTCTAATTCTTATGAAAAATAATAAAACTTGCTATCATTCAAAAGAACTTAAAATAATAGGAGAGATGTTTGCCATATATTGAGTTTGTATACAATAGGACTGTTCATTCTACTACTTCTTATTCTCCTTTTAAAGTTATGTATAGCTTTAATCCTTTAAATCTTTTGGATATATTATCTTTGCCTATTAATGAACGTGCTAATTTGGATGGTAAGCGTAAGGCAGATTTTGTTAGAAATTTGCATGCCAAAGTTCAAGCTAACATAGATAAGAAAAATGAGTAATATGCAAGGCAAGGCAAGCCAATAAAGGGCATATTAAGGTCATTTTCGAACATGGAGTTTGGGTTCATTTATGGAGGAAGAGATTCTTGCTTAAAAGAAATCTAAGTTACAGCGTAAAAGAGATGGACCTTTTCAAGTGTTAGAAAGGATTAATGATAATGCATAAAAATTGGATTTGCTAAACAGTTATGGTAATGTGAGTGCTATCTTCAATGCTACTTATTTATCTTTGCATGATGTAGGTGATTTCAGGACGAATCCTTTCAAGGAGGAAGGGAATGATGAGATCAACTTGCACAAACACCTATTTCTAACCATTCTTATGATCTTTATGAGGAATTGGAGGTTCAATAACTAGGGCAAAAACTAAATGCATGAAGCAAGATTTGTAAGGATTAATTATGGAAATGAAAGTAAAGAAGGCTATTCAAGATGAATCAGATGCATTGCCAAGATTGATCATTTTTCTACATTGTGTTGAGGTTAAAAAAGGTGAAGAATAAAGCTTGGAGCCCAATTTGCATGTTCAAGATGAATGGAGCCCAATTTGCATGATGGGCCTTTTTTAAAATGAAAAAGGGCTTGAACACTAGATCACTTTTTTTTATATAGATGATGAACAACACTAAATATAATAGAAATACAATGAAATTATGGGATTAAAAGATAGATTGCACTCGACTTTCAAGAACCAAAGCTCTGATGCCAAATAATACGGACCTTAGGCTAAAAAAACACAACCTAAAACCCGATTGCATGGAATTAGACCCCTAGAATTGTCTTTAAAATCAAGCAAATAGAACTTGACCTTAATTAAACTTACTAATTAAAACCAAAGTTATAAGAATCTTGATCGCCAAAGGTTACCTTGATAAGATCAATTTGAGTTCTTATTTAAAGAACAAAGAAAAAGATCTTAAGACCCAGTTTCAATGAAAAGTATGAAACTATACTCTAATGACTCAGAGTTGGTCGAAAAAACTAAAATGTCCCCTAAAATATACCTTCAACATGAAAGTATTCCAGTAACTCTGAAAGACTCAGTTCTATCCCTAAGGTCTGCTTTCGACATGTAAGTATTATGGTAACTCTAAAGGATTTGAAAACATCATGAAATGATGAACCTATCCCTAATGTGCACCTTCGACATGAAAGTATCCAAGTGACTCTGTAGGACTCGGTTCTAAGATAAATTACTAAAATATCTTTGAGGTCTACCTTCGATATTAAAGTATTCTGATAACTCTAAAAGACTTGAAAACATAATGAAATGACAATCATGCTCGAAATAAGTAACTTGGATATCAAAGATGACCTAAAATGCAAAAACTACTAATAGGTCCCTAAAATTTTAAAAATCATAAATTTACCCCAAAATGGTTAAAAATGCTAGAAATATTTCTAAAATAACCAAAATACCCTAAATGGCTAATTTGATGTGAGATATGACCTTTTTAATCCAAAAATGCAAGGCTTTGCCTAATGGACTCCAAACTTTTCTAACTTTTTAATTTAGTCCCGACATAATTTAAAATACATAATCAAGCACCAAACATATCAAAATTAACATGAAAAAATCACTAAATATTACAAAAAACATTCAACCAAGCACCTTTTATCTTGGAAAATTTTTTCAAACTTTGCAAACAAGCCCAAAAACTTCTTAAAATTGCAAAAAGACCTCTAAAGGCTAAAAATGTATGATATGCATCTAAACATGTTAAAAACACATGAAAAGCACCCTTAAAGGTCTGACAAGTATTCGGCCAAGCATGAAAGACCTTAAAACAATTTTTTTATTTTATAATTTAGTCCCTATATTTTTCATAATTACAAAATGGCCTAAAAAAATCAAAAACTTAACTAAACAACCTTTGTTAGGTTTGGCCAAGGCTTGGAAACATCTATCCAAAGCCTCAAAATTTTTGAAAAAAATTATTTTTACACCTCCATAACTTCCACATATTAAAAAATAGTCCTAAATACCATGAAAACAAGAATTAAAAAATTATCCATCGGCCACTACCAAGTTCGGCCTTCACTAACAACCAAGATAAAAAATTTGACAACATGATTTCATGAATATCAACATATATCCTAATTTCTACCACCCTTACATCATCAACTACATGTATAAAAATCATGAAATATGAACATATAAACAAACTTTATCAATAATCAACATGTAAATACCAATGAAAATAGCACCGAAATTGTGTACATGATATCATAAAATCATTTCCAGAAAAAAAAAGTATTTTCTTGATAAAAAATTGTGTTATTGCTAATAAAAATCAAATATAGCAATTAAGTCCAGAAATGTAGATCATGGCCCTCATACTTAGCCTTTAACTATGGATCAAAATCCATGAGCTCAAGTAATCAATAGGCTCACTAAAAGGAAGAAACATACATGAAATGAACAAAATCAAAGTTTTTACAAGTGAAACTACCTTTAAAGCTTTAAAACTTGGAAAAACTTAAGAAATTTTTGGTTTTTTTCTATGGAAACATTAGCTTTTTAACATGAACCATCTTTCTCCTATTGATAAGGGAAGAATTCGGTCAAGGGATTCCTTTGGCCAAATATCATTCATTTTTTAATTAATTTTTTATCAAATTAATGGAATAATTTGGATAACGATTAATTAATAACTTTTGTCTTTTTTTGTTAGTTACCGTGGTGACTCATATAATTTAATCTATAGGTTTCATGATGATTTAGATAAAAATCTTAATTGGATAAAAATAAATTAGAAGAATTAAATTATAACAAATTAAGAATTATATATTCAAGAAATAATTGTTTAAAAAAAAAGAAGATCATTTTTTTAACTTTTCTTGAAACCTTTTTTTCTCTATTTTGTTAATAAAAAATAAGTTGCCTTTTTCTAAGAGCTTTTCAAAAAATTTTTTGGCCCTGCTATATTTATAAGAAGATTTTAAGCTAAAAAAAATCAGGTCAAATAGGTCTTAGTCAAAGTTTTATCAGTGACTTCTTTACTTTTATTATCATCATCATCTATTTAATTAAAAACAAAGATTTTACTAAATGTAACTTTCTTCTACATATGTTTTTTTTTGGCTAGGCCAAAAAAATTTGTCAGAAATCAAAGAGTTTAACAGAGATAACAGGCTAGCAACAAATGCTAGCAATGACACGATGACAAACATTTCTAATATGATTAGTTAGTTAAATCAAGGGTTTAGTTCAACTAATTCTTATTATCATTTTTAAAAAAAATTAATATTTAATAAATTTAAAATTCAAATTTAAATATTTATAATTTTTATCTTAAACTCCGGATAATTTATATTAAAAAATTGAGCATTTTTGGGAGAAAAGTAGTCCACCTCCATTGTTGATTTTTAGGGATGATACGGTTCAATTCTTTTCATCGATTTTTTAAATTTTAAAAAAAATTTATTATACTTTTAAGTTTCTTTCACCAATTTAGAAATAAAATATTATTTTATATTACAAAAATTAAAATATAATTAAAAATAAACTTTGGTTTGATTCAGCTAATTATGATATTTTTACTTATCAATAAAAAATTGAACTGAACCAAATATATTTAATTACTACCTAAACCAAAACCAAACGAAAATTAATATTAATTGAACTAAGAAAATAAATCAAATACTACTATTTAAATTTTTTTTTTTTTTCCAAATTTTTTCACTGTCCTAGCCTTTCACTCCAAGATAAGTTATTGGATAAACTTATTTGAGGTGGTAATCTTACACTTTCCATGGATGTACACCATAAAAGTGAAAG